>PVJA010006823.1:0-71461 GCA_004027025.1 Myocastor coypus
TTTTTTTTTTTTTTTTTTTTTTTGTATCTTCCAGGGTCAAATCCCCTCAGGATTAAGTTTGGGACCATAGGCAGTACTTTGTAGAACTGTTGTTAGTGTCAGCCTTCGGGACAAGTCATGGCCATTGCTTGGCCATTTTGCTTTCTGTGAAAGCCTGAGAGAATGTTTTTCTCTGGGTGACTGTCCTTAGACGCACCACAGTTCATTCATCCCTTTCCTCTGAGGTCCCATAATCTCCTTGACCAGGAAATTTGGGACACCTCTGAGTTACAGGATATTACAGCACAGGTTTAAGGGTAAATTTTCAAAAGTTAGAATAAATGAGATGTTATAAGAGAACTTGTACAAAACTTGATATGCACACTAAATTGAAATAATTACTTGTTATGAATTTAACCATAATTTCTTATGTAAGTAGTATATGGGAACTGAATTAAGCTGTTCATATTCCATCAGAAAAAATTACACGATCAGGTAGAAATTAGAGGTCTGTAAACTAGCAGATCTGTAATCTGACAGCCTATATATCATTCTCACCTAATCTAAGCTTAATGATAGCACGTTAGTCCAGTGGCTAACTGTTAATAGGAAAGCATTACTTTCCTTCTGTAGAAATTGGATTACTAGTTTGGTTATTAAGGCATGAGAAACTAAGATATCTTATTGCCTGAGTAGGCAAATTAGAAGCAAGTTTAAAGTAGAACTTTATCAATTTCTTTTATTCAAGAATATGACTAGATTATTGTCCAGGAATAGAACTATTTCTGCAGGTGGCTAAAAAATTGAGTAAAATAAGGAACAGAGCTTGGGAGATCAAAAATTATTAAATAATTTTATATACTGTATTGTCTTTTGAAATAACTTTCATAATCCCACTCCATTCTTCCCTCTTTTCTACATGGTGTTTGGGTTAAAAGGTAGACCTCACACATGCAAGGCAAACTGATCTACCCAGTCCAAAAGAATTTTTGTTGTTGTTGTACTGGTGATTAAACTCATTGACAAACGTCATAGACAAGGGTCTGCAACTGATCTACATGCTCAGCCCTTATGATTCTAATTTTTAAATCCATTCCACCCCAAACTCCAATGTGATTTCAGTGGGATAAGTACAAATAACTATTTCTGAAAATTGTTAAAACTCAATTTCACATCTAAAGTACATGCTAATGATTTCATGTAATGCTTAGTGTTATGATCTTTTCTATTCCTAACTTAATTAAGGCAAATTTTCTGGGCATTAGCTTTTTTTATCTTGTTTCATTATTTATGCATTACTTTTGGATGTATAGTAGGAAAAGTGCCCTTATACTACAGTTAAGATATATTGTTAAATAAAACTTAGATCAAATGATTCTGTATTTTCCTTTTCTGCTGTGTAATTAATGCTAAGAGGCTTTACTGGTATGATTAGTATATATTTTTACCTTTTGACCATGGAGTTTAGATAGATAAACTGTAAAAGAAGGCAAACATTAGAACAGAAACACAAGGTGTTGAAGACAAAATAGACAAAATTCTTCAAGTCTTTGATCAGTGTAAGCAAGGACTTTCTAAATATAATTCCAGTTGCACAAGAAATAATAAGAATGGACAAATGGGGTTACATGAAGTTACAATGCTTTTTTTTTTTTATGTCTTTTTGAGACAGGGTCTTGCTATGCAATTGAGGCTGGCCTTGAGCTCACCTTGTAGACCAGGCTGGTCTTGAACTCTCACCAATCCTCCTGCCTCATCCTCCCGAGTGCTGGGATTACAGGCGTGAGCCACCACACCCGGCCTACAATGCTTCTATACAGTAAAGGAAACCCTCAACAGAATAAAAAAGACAACTTATAGAATGGGAAAAAAAAGATTTTGCCAGCTAATTCTTACACAGAAGACTAATATCTTGACTATATAAAGAACTCAAAATAATTACACCCCAAATTTAAAAAAAAGCAGTTTTAAAAATGGACATCTGAAATGAATAGACACAACTGATAAAGAAGTATAAATGGCCAGTATATACATGAGAATGTGTTCAGCATCTCTAACCATATTAGACCTGCGTGTTAAACAAAACACTGAAATCCTATCTCATCTCAGAAAGAGTGGCTACCACCAAGAAATAAAACAATAGGGACAGTGGAGAATAGGTCTATGGTACATGTGCCTGCTTGGCAAGGGCAAGGTCGTGAGTTCAAACCCCAGTCCCGCAAAACACAACACAACAAAACAAAACAATAACAAATGTTGTCAAGGCTACAGGGAAAAAGGAAGCCTTCTTCATTGTTGGTGGAAGTGTAAATAGTATAGCCATTATACAGCTACTTCAGTAAACTAAAAGTTCTGTTTGGCCTAGATATTCATATATTTTTGGGTGTCTTACCAAAATGTTTAAAGTCGTCGTATTACAGTGATGCATACTTACTCATGTTTATAGCAGCACAATATATAATAGCTAAATTTTGGAAATAATAGTTAAGCACTTCAAAAGACAAATGGATGAAGAAAATATATGTTTTTACTGGAGTACTAGTGTTGCATAAAGAAGGATAAAGTTGAAGTATTTAAAAAATTTGGATGCACCTCAAGACCATAAGGGCAAATGAAATAAATCACAGAAAACAAATTTAAATATATTATTGTAGAGATAAGAAACTAAGAAGGGAAGAACAATAAAGTTTAGGGTGGGTTGTAATCTGTTACATAGGGATTTTAGAAAAGTAGGATTTAAAAAGGTGTAACAGCTTATCCTGATTGATATCTCCCCCCTTACTTGAGACATTGGTGTAACAGCTGATCCTGAGTGATCTTTCCACCCTTACTTGAGATGTTGGTGATTATCCCCTCACCTCCCTGTAAACCTTCTATTGTATGACCTAAATAAAAAGGAGATGCTTTTAGAGTTCTGGGCTCACTTCGAGAGAGACAGATTTCAGTGAGACCTTTGAAGCTATATTCATCGGATCTTCTTGTTATTTCTTTTGGCTCTGGATCACAACATACAACATATTATGACTTCCCTTGTATTTGCTTTTTATTAATAGGAAACTGGAAGATAGATAATAGGAAGTTGGAAGATCTTTTTCAAATGGGAAGGAAAAATGAGATGGAGAGACAGAAAGGAAAAGGAATTTTTGAGAACAAATTGAAATAAATAGAAACATCTTTTACAAATGGAAAGGAAAGTAGGAACTGGAGGGAGCAAAGAGGCATGGGAGGTAAAGGGGACAGAAAAAAACTTAAGATGTGATATATGTTTGTGTGTGTGTATACACACAAACACACACAAAAAAACGTAAAGCTAGATTAGTATGCTATAAAAGGCTTAAATCAACAGCTTCCAATATTGCCAGTTTTGACAGTAATCCACTGTGATTATGGAACATTGTATTACGTATACAACTGCTTTCTCTTAGTTCAATGGGAAGAAATTCTTTTATATCAATAATGATTAGAAAAGTTATCATGCCTACACCCTGTGCTCTGTATAACTACTAGGAGGACAACAGTAAGCATTGTATCAAATATTGGAAAAGTACTACTAACATGTTTTGAAACTGTCACATTGTTATTTCTTATTAAAAGTAATAAAATATGGATTTTTAAAGATGGAGTATTATTAAGCCATAAAGAGCGATATAGCTGAGAAACAAGTAAAAGAATGTAGTGAAAATGAAATGTTACAGAACTATTAGCAAATAACAGAAAGCAAAAGATGGATGGGTATATATACTTCTTTGTGTTTAAATTTTTCTGGAAAGGCATATAAGAGATAACTAAAGATGGATTACTCTTAGCAAAAGAAGTTTCTGGTATGGAGCTAAGTCTGGGAAGCAAATTATTTGTGGGACTGGATTTCTAACTCATGACCTTGCACTTGCCAGGCAGGCACTTGTGACACAGAGCTATCTCCCCAGCTCCGCTCCTTCCCTTCCCCTTCCCCTTCCCCTTCCCCTTTTTTTCCTTTCCCTTTTCCCTCTTTGCCCTTCCCCCTTCCCTTTCCCTTACCTTTTTTTGTGGAACCTGGGATTGAACTCAGGCCCTTGCACTTGCCAGACAAGCACTTATTCTACTGAACTATCTCCCCAACCCCTTTATCACCTTTTCAAATGTGAAGGTGACTTTATTTCCAGTCAGTAAAGAAAACATTTTTCAGCATATATTCTTTATACACATTGTGGGGTACTTACTACTTTGTATTGATTAAAGACTTTGTGGAAGGCCTATAATCTTAAAAAAAAAAAAAAAAAAACCAGGGTACATACCTTAAAGGAATATGTCTTTCAACAATATAAAATGGACAAATTAACCTGTGAATATGTCTTTCAACAATATAAAATGGACAAATTAACCTGTGAAGATGAACCTGGTGTATGTAATTGAATAGGTAGCATTGCTAGCCTTGCCTGTTGCAAGGACTTCTACTTAAGAATAATGAATATCAAGTCAGAGACTAAATAAGGATATGATGGATTAGTTTTGTTTTGTAAGCATTACTGTGATTATGGTGTTAACAATAGGGTGACACTATTTCAATAGAAATATGTTGTCAGCCATATGCGCAATGTAAAACTTTCTAATTAACAAGTAATGGAATTAATTTTCATATATATAGAATCTATTTTGGTTATACATACAAAATATAATTTCCTCATGATTAATGTAGATTTATTCATGAGATACTTATATGCTGTTTGAAACTAGAGCTATTATGTTGAGTGCTGCAAGTAAGCAATGGGAAGATAAAGATATAGGTGATAGAACTGTCACCAGTGATTTAAATAGAAAGTTGAATGTAAAGAACATTAATGACTTTAATATTTAAATTAATTTGTCATTTAAGAATTTAAAGTTGAAACAATGAGCTACTATGGTATAACTATTACATTGACTAAAATCCCAAAACCTGACAGTAGCCATTTCCTGATGAGTTGAGAAGCAATACGATACCTCATTCAGTACTGTTAGAATATGAAATGGAATAGCTTCATTTGAAGAAAGTTTTGTCAATTTTGTACAAAACTAAATATCATCTTTTGGAATATTTTAGTAATTATACTACTACACATATACACAGCTGATAAAGTCATGTTCACACAAAAGTTTATTTGTGAATGTTTATACGAGTCTTATTTATAAAACATTGCTGGTCAAGATGTTGATCATTAGGTAAATGGATAACAAAGTGTGGAATATCCATGTAATGAAATACTATTTAACAACAAGAAGAAACTGTTCTGTTAGCCACTAGAAGACATAAATAAATCTTAAAAGTATATTGTTGAAGTAAGAGATGCCAGTGTGTAAAGGGTACATATTGTAGGATTCCCTTTTCATGAATATATGTAAGAGACAAAACTATAACTATTAAAAAGAAATCAGTAAGGGAAGTGTTGTATAGGTGAAACATTGAAATAGGAGTGAACTACTCTTCAGCCTAGTACTGAAACAGATGGCAAAAGAGTAGTTCACTTTTATACTTTTATTCTATAATTGTGCATATACAGCACAATAAGTTGGTAAAACCTGTAAAGCCTCATCATGATAAGACCAAATTTTGTTCATATGTATTATACTGGATGTATTTTTTGTTGTTGTTGTTTATCTACTTCAGTGCCTAGAGTCAAGTGTGCCTCTGTAGCAAGGAGCAAAAGGTAGTGTTCGTATGTTCATCTTTATTATCATTCTTGAATAAAAGAAATTAGTAATATTGATTGCATGACTAGAGAAAGGGAATATTTAAGGGAAGCCTGAAGCATCTTATTAGCACTATTAAGTAGCTAAGTTATCTAAATAAAACAACCTATGCACAATAATAGGAGTTTGTCAAAACAATATAGGAGTAACATGAAAGATATTTCAATAGCTCAGGCTGGAGCAGTTTAAACAGTGAAATAAAATAGCACCAAATTGTAACCTAAATTATAAAAGAAATGTTGACATATTTAAGTGGCTGAATAAGTGGAAAAGAATAGATAAATGTCCCATTTGAAAGAATTGTTGGAATTCATGTAATTATAAGCTATGTGTAGTGTATTTTTTCTTAAAATATACATTTGGAAAAGAGAATAAAAGTAACTTGTAGTTGAGAAACCTGATATATTCCTTGAAATTTGTTATGATTGCTGTCAAGAACAGCATGTCCTTGTTAATAGTATATACCTTTATATACTTAAGTGATAATACATTTCACTCCTCCTGTCTTCACCTAACTCTGTAGTCATAATCTAATGACAAAATCAGCAGAAAATTTACAATAAGGGACCTTTGTTAAACTATCCAAGAAGTACTCCTCAGAGCTGCTTAAGATCATCAAAAATCAAGACTATCTGAGAAACTTTCAGACAGTAAGAGTGTAAGGGGAAAACATGATCACTAAATGTAGTATGAGATCCTAGCAGGGTTCCTAGGCCCAGGTCATCGGACAAGAAGAAATCAAATGTAGACTTTTTTTGCAGCGAGGTATCGCTATGCAGTTCAGGCTGGGCTTCAGGTCACTTTTGTAGCCCAGGCTGGTCTCGAACTCACATTGACCCTCCTGCCTCAGCCTCCCAAGTCCTGGGATTACAGGTGTGTGCTACCATGCCTGGCTAAATGTGAACTTTTTAAATGTACCAAATAATTAGCAAACATGCTAATTACAATTGTGTTATGTGAGATGTTAATAACAGGGTAACTGGGTGTGAAGTATGTGGAAATTCACTGTGCTATCTTCATAGGTTTTTTGTTTTTGTTTTCTTTTTGTAAATCTGAAACTGTTCTAAGAGTAGATTATTTAAATTTAAGCAGCTAATTCATATATTGATCCACATACAAAATGGTATATTTTGTGTGAATTCAGTTCTGTGCTTCATAATGTTCCTCCATTGCCCTCTATTTATAAAGCCTAGTACTGAAGCAGATGGCAAAAGAGTATTGTTTCTTCTGTGTTTTTGAGACAGGGTTTCATTCTACAGTTTAGGGTGGCCTTGAGCTCACTTTTGTAGCTCAGGCTGGTCTCACACTGGTCCTCCTGCTTCAGCCTCCCAAGTGCTGGGATTACAGGTGTGTGCCACTTTGCCCAGCTCAGTCTTGTTTTTATTTGTTCATTTCTGTTTTTAGAGACAGGGTCTTGTTATATAGTTTAGGTTGCCCTGAATCTTACTGTGTAGCCTAGATTATCTTCCAATTTGCAACAATTCTCCAGCCTCAGCCTCCTGAGTGATGTGATTACATATGTGTGCCACCACACCCAGCATAACTAGTGTTTATAAGATCCAGTACCACAAAGCAAGACAAGGATAAATTTGGAGACAAAAACCCCAATAAATTGGTAATTGGAATAGTGTTACAGTGAGAATGAATTAAATTACTCAAATCAAACTATGAGGATTGAGATGCTTAAGACCTCAGGGTTGCACTAGCGGATGAAGAATACAGTACAAGGGAAAGGGCATCTGAAAGAAAGGAAATTGTGTGTTCTATTTAAAGTTTTGAGAAATCTCTACTATTGCATTTTGCAATTTTAGTATCATTGGTTTGCTTGGTGAAACAAAACTATATATGAATGAATGAAATTGGCATGACTGCATATAGTGCCTAGACCATTTTTCATAATTACCTTTGTCTCTAAAGGTAAAACATTGATAAGATGCTGACTAGAGTTAACATAAAAAACTGGATCAAGGGGATGGTGTATTAAAGGTGTTACTTCATTGGGTAGGATTGTTGATCTGCCTTGTTAATTGCTATATTCCCAGTGTATAGAATGATTCCAAATATGTTCAAATTATTTCCTATCTGATAGAGAAATACCACAGATATTCAGGAGGAGGAAAAATTGAATATATAGTATTTCCCAGAAGGATTTCTGAAGAAACAGCAAAGCATTGAGGAAAGGAATAAAGTGGGAAATGTCAGTAGTGAGAGCAGTTAAAATAGTGACCATTGATTTTTGTTTTCATAATACTTAGTTTTTTATCTTTATTTTCATACCTTACGTTTGGTCGTTTAAAGTGTGCATGTGTGTGTATGTATTTTCCTGGCCCTAAAAACTGTGTGCGCACATGTGTGTGTGTGTGTGTGCACATTTTTTAAAAAGAGTATGAAGTGATAAAAAGTTTAGAAACATTACAAAACATCATTAAAGTAATAGGAATTCAACAATGGTTTTATAATGTTACCTTCAAATCAATTTAGGTTGTTAGAATATAAACCAACAAAATTGGTTAAAAAAAATAAGGTTATAAGAAATTAAAAAGTAAAATCTTCCCAAAAATTAAAAAAAAAATAAGTATTAACTGCTCCTTTCAATTGATCAGTATTAAATAGGAGAAAAGTTATTCAAGCTGTCCTACACACACACACACACTTTCCCCTTGTGTAATGGGTCTGATTTATTTCACTTACCAATGCAGTCTCTAGTTATATCTATTTACCTATAATGGCTTAGAAATTATTTTTTAAAATATGTTTGTTATATTCCACTGTGGAAAACTACCACATCTTTTTTTTTTAACAGTTGATAGGAATTCGGGTTCCAAGATTTAGCTATGACATATTGTGCTGTTATAAATATTGGTACACATGTATCGCTTTTGCATGTTTTCAATTCTTTGGAAAAACACCTAGGAGAGAAGTAGTTGAATGAGACCTCCAATCCTAGATTTTTTAGGATTCTCCACAGTGATTTCTGAAGTGGTTATTCCAGTCTGCATTCCCAGCAGCCCTGGAGAAGGGTTCCCTAATTCCCATAGTCTCTCTATTATTAGTTATCGGTTGACTATTCTTTCTGATGTAAGATGAAATCTCAGCATTGCTTTAATTTTCATCTCTTTATTTGTTCTAGCTAGAAGTCCTTTGTCTGAGGGACAGTCAGCTATACTTTTTTTTTTTTTTTTTTCCCCCAATTTGTGGGTTTTCTATTTACTCTGTTGGTGTTATGGTTTATGTCTCGTCCCCCCAAAGCTTCATGATTCATGGGGTGGGTACTTCTAGAGTTTAAGACTTAATCCATGATCCACTGGAATTATGTTTTAGTACTGGTGAGATTATGGTCTGAGTACTGCTGGGAATTATAGGTGGCCTGAGGCAGATAGGCTAAGGCAGAGAGCCTGATGTAATTTAAAGAGAGACATACTTGTGCTGTTGCTCTGAGGCAGATAGGCTAAGGCAGAGAGCCTGATGTAATTTAAAGAGAGACAGACTTGTGCTGTTGCTCTGCTTCCCTGATTGGTCGATTCCTCTGTCACTATATTGTTGCCGTTCCACCGCCATTAACTGTTGCTCTCTGCTATGTGTCAGTCTGCCTTGGATCAAGCTGAATATGGACTGAAGCCTCCAGTAACTGTGAGCTAAATAAACCTTTCCTTCCTTCATTTTGAGTGTCGGGTATTTGTCCTAGCAATGAGTAAAAAGTAAGACAGTTGGTAATTTTTTTTGAATTGGGATTCGGACTTTGCACTTGCCAGGCAAGTACTTGTGCCCCTGAGCTATCTGCCAGCCCAAAGATTTTCTTTTGTGGGGCTGGGGAGATAGCTTGTGAGTTTGAACCCCAGTGCTGGAAAAAGAAAGAAAGAAAGAAAGAAAGAAAGAAAGAAAGAAAGAAAGAAAGAAAGAAAGAAAGAAAGAAAGAAAGAAAGAAAGAAAGAAAGAAAGAAAGAAAGAAAGAAAGAAAGAAAGAAAGAAAGAAAGAAAGAAAGAAAGAAAGAAAGAAAGAAAGAAAGAAAGAAAGAAAGAAAGGAAAAGAAAAGAAAAGAAAGATTCTCTTTTTCTATGCCTTTCAAGATTTCTGCTTCAAAAGAGTCAGTGTTTCAGTTTTAACATTTAAATCTTTGATCCATTTGACTGTAGTTTTGTGCACGTTAATAGGCATGGAGCTATATTTAACCTGCAGCTAAAAATATGGAAAGCCAGTTTTTGTAGCACTAACTATTTATTAAAGACTATCATTCTTCCAGTGACATGTTTGACTCCTTTGCCAAAGATAAAGTGGCTGAATATGTTTGAATTCTGCCTGCATATTCTAACCTGTTCCATTAATCCTCAGGTCTGATTTTTGCAAGTACCATGCTAATTTTATCACAGTAGCTTTGTAGTGTGATTTCATGTCAGGGATTGTGATGAGTACTGCCTTTCCGTTGTTGTTCAAGATTGCTTTTCTATTCTAAGTCTCTTTTGTTTCAAATGAATTTTAGGAATGTTTTCTCTAGATCCATGAGGTCTATTAATGGTATTTTAATCAGGATTACATTGAATCTCTATACCAGTTTTGGGGAGTATGACCTTTTTACGGTGTTGGGTTCTTCCAATCCAGAACCAAGAAATATCTTTTCATTCTCTGAAATCCTTGTCCATCTCCTTTTTATGAGTACTGTAATTTTCACTGTAAAAATCTCTTACTTTTTAATACTGGTTCCTAAATATCTTCTTTTTTGTGTGTGGTATTGCAAAAGATGTGATTTCCCTAATTTCTCAGTGCATTTGTTGTTTGTGTATGGAAATATTGTTGATTTTTGAGCATTGACTTTGTTCTGCTACGCTACTGAATTTGTTTATTATATCTACAAGTGTGTTGGTGGAGTTTTTGAGGTCTTCTATGTAAAGTATTATGTCATCTAAAAATAATGATAACTTCATTTCTTCCTTTCTAGTCATTCCTTTAATATCTCTCTCTTGCCTAATTGCTAATGTTTCCAGAACTTTATTAATATGAGTAGTAACAATGGGCACCCTTGTCTTGTTCCCAGTTTTAAAGTGAAGGCTTTCAGGTTTTGTCCATTTAGTATGATGATGGCTATTGGTTTGTTATAGATGGTTCTTACCAGGTTGAAGTAATGACCATTTCTTCCAATTTTCTATAGGGTTTTTGTCATGACTAAGTGTTGGACTTTGTCAAAAGCTTTTTCTACATCTATTAAGAATGTCATGTGACTTTTCTCTTTGGCTGTATTAATGTGGTATATTACATTTATGGATTTGTGTATATTGAAGTATCCTAAGATGAATCCCACATGGTCATGATGTATAATCTTCATGATTTGTTTAATTGTTTCCAAAAATTCAATGCAGAATTTTGCATGTATGTTCATTAGGCAGATTGGCTTGTAGTTCTCTTTAGTTATTAGTTATTTAGTTTCTATGTGTTGTTGGGGATTTTTGCTCTTTTTTTGTCAATAATTTTCAGTTTCATTGCACTATGGTCAGATAATCATTGAATGATTTTGATTTCTTTGCATTTATTTAAGAATGCTCTATGCTCATAGTGTATGCTCTATTTTTAGAAGCTGTAAAGAAATGTGTATTTTGATCCTATTGCACAGAACACTGTAAAGGTCTACTTAGTTCTCTTCACTAGTTTGGTTTAGTTCTCCTTCGTCTTCGTCCTTTGTCATCTTTGTCTTTTTGTATGAGGGACTGTACTCAGGACCTTGCACTTACCAGGCAGACACTTACTTCACTGAGCTATCTCCATGGCCCCAAGTTCTGTTACTTCTTGGGTGACTTTTGTGCATAGTTGATCTATCTGTTTTGTGTCAATAGGGTGTTAAAAGTTTCCTAGTACAGTTATGTTACAGCTCATTTGATTTTTTCATGTCTCTTAGAATTTACCTTGTATAGTTGGGTGCTCCTACATAGGTTGCATATACATTTTATTATTGTTACTGCCTCTTAAAGTTTTCTCATAAGTATATAGTGACCTCTTTTATTTCTTTTAGTTATGCTTGGTTTGAAGTTGACATTGTCAGCAACCAGAATATTTAGCCTTGCTTTTTTCTGGGTTCTTGTCACATGGATTATTTGTTTTCATTCCTTTGAAGTTCAGTCTACAAATTTCTTTTTTAATTAAATGTGTTTCTTGTATACAGCATATTGTTAGATTTTGTTTCTTGATCTACTTTGCCAGTCTGTACCTTTTGATTGGTAAATTGAGGCCATGCACATTGATGGTTATAACTGATATGTATTGGCTTATCTTTGTCATGTCATTTTCTCACTGTGAGATACCTATTTTTCCCATTTGTTTTCTCAGTTTGGTGGTTCTTTTATGTTTTTGTTCTTAAAGTTGTGGTTTTTGTCTCCTATAAAAATATTTGTCATTTTTTGTGGAGTTAGTTTGGTGATCATGAATTTCTTCAGTTCTTTTTATTTTGATCTGTCTGTCTGTCTGTCTATCTACCTATCTATCTATCTTAAAATTTTATTGAAAAAGAAATAGTGATGAATATCCCGGCATGGTGGCGCACATCTGTAATCCCAGCACTTGGAAGGCAGGAGTATCAGTGTGAGTTTGAGACCAGCCTGGGCTACAGAAGTGAGCTCAAGGCCAGCCTCAACTTCATAGCAAGACCCTGTCTCAAAAAGACAAAAGAATAGCAATGAGACAGTTTCAAAACAGGTTAGTAGGACAGTTACAACAATTAATACACTGCGTGTTATTGTCTTCATAGTAGTTATTCAGAGTACAAGATGCAGACATGATGTCTTGTCTAAACACTATTAGTAGAAATCTTTCTTCTCATTGAACTAAGGGAAAGTAGTTATATATCTATCCTATTTTGTAAATACATATATGTATTTTTTTCTTCACTACAAAATGGTCCTTCATTTATATCCCCCTTTCTTGTTTTGTTTTGTTAGACATGGGTGTTCAGTTCTTTGTCATGGATGTATATTTCTCTATTAAATTTGATAGAGTTAAAAAATAAATTTGACAGTCATAAATTTCATTAAATTTATCTCTTCATCTTTTCAATGTCTTTTTTTTAAATCTTTGTCTTTAGATGTACTGAGCAATTCTTTCATGATTGTTGTCATTTCTTTTTTTACTTTAGAAATCATTTCTAGTCTGCTTTCTTCCATCAACTGATAGGATTTATTCTTTACTTCAGTTGCTATCATTTCAGAAATATCAGGTGTATCACTTCCAAGTTCTTCTATGACTTTGTCTCCTCAACTTGTTTTGCATGGCTGGATGCCTCAGGTTGCCATGTGCTCCTTCCATTTTACATTTTGTTCACCTTGACTCTACAGTGATGGTAGTGGGGCAGGGCACCACAGTGCAAGAGTATCATGGGGGGGTAAGATAGGCTCACCAAAGCTCCTACTGTGTGGGGTTCAGTGTGGTTTCCACCTTAGTGTGTGGGGGGGGGTTTGGCAGGAAGCAACCTCTAGCTCAAGAAGGATCCACTCATGATGAGGGCATGCCAAAGGTCTGCCACGTTCTCTGGATGGTGAGTGGACACTGGATAGGGCTCAACAAGACTTCCAGTGCAAGTTGAACAGGTAGCAGCACCTCAGCAGAGCTCTTAACAGAGTGTCATTGATGGTGGGGCTGGTGGTTAGGGCATTGCTCACCAGGTCCCTGTATCTGTCCTTTGTAGGGCCTAGCTTTTAGGATGGTGGGAAAAGTGCTTATAGCTTGGCAGAACCTACAAGAGGATTCGGCTTGGGGGTTGTCTTAGGTAACTAGCTGAGCTCTTAGGCAGTGGAAAGAATGATCACAGCTCTGTGGAACTCTGGTGAGGCAGGGTGTACCAAGTTCTCACAGCTATCCTCTGTGTGCCTGTTACCCTTGGGTGGTGGGAGAAAGGGCTGTCGCTCAGTAGAGACTTGATACTTATTCTTAGGGGCCACCACTTCTTTACAGATCCACACACTTCAGCCTCTTCCCTTTTGATGAAATCCTTGAAATTTTCCCCCTTAAGATTATTTTGTTTTGTTTTTGTATTTAGTACAAGGTCTACAGGGTCTCACTACACAAATTGGACTCGCAGTGATCCTCCTGCTTATAGCCTCACAAGTGCTGGGGTTACAGGCACAGGGTGGGGCCAGCAGGGCTTACTGGGGATCAAACCCCAATCCTCATGTCTGCCTAAGCAGGTACTTTAATTCACTGTGCTATCTAGCCAGCCGTTAAAGTATATTTTTATCACTGAAAACAAATTGCCACTTTTTTTTTTTTGGTTTGGTATTGGACCTTTATGTGTAATAATACTAAAGAAGTTCAAATATAATCATTTTTTATAAAGCAAAAAATAAGCTACATTTAATATAATTAATCTTTATTTTTTTTATTATCAGTCTACAAATAAGAAACCTCGAAAATCTCCAGGGGAGAAGAGCAGAATTGAAGCTGGAGTTAGAGGAACAGGACGTGGAAGAGCTAATGGGCACCCTCAACAGAATGGTGAAGGGGAGCCTGTCACATTATTTGAGGTGGTAAAACTGGGGAAAAGTGCAATGCAGGTAAATTTCAGTAATTTTTATTTTGTATATAATACAAAGTAGTACCATATGTGAGATCAGTGTCTTAATTTGATACCTTGTGTAATTAAAATATTTTTTTGCTATTAATAGAAATTGAATTACATCTGGGTAGACTAAAAAAAAAAAAAAGAAAAAAGTTGAATTAGTGTTCTTGCCTAAGCAAATAAGCATATTTCCTATTACTAAGGCACCTTCCCCCCAAATTCCTATATTTGTAATTATTGTATAACCATTGATGCATGCATTCTCATTCTCTCTCTCCTCCTCCTTCTCCTTCTCCTCCTCCTTCTCCTTCTCCTTCTCCTTCTCCTTCTCCTTCTCCTTCTCCTTCTCCTTCTCCTTCTCCTTCTCCTCCTCCGCCTCCTCCTCCTCCTCTTCTTCCTCTTCCTTCTCTTCCTCTTCCTCCTCTTCCTCCTCCTCCTCCTTCTTCCTCTTCTTCCTCTTCTTCGCCATGGATTGTCCTCAAACACTTATTCTACTGAGCTATCTCTCCGGTGTCTGTGATGCTTATTCTTAAAGATTTTTGTTCTGATTTGGTTTCTAGAGTGCACTAAGAAAAGCGTTTTTGTAATAGTAAGATATACATTAGTGAAATTGTGCTAAGTGAACTGATCAGTATATAATAGATGGCTAAAAGAATTTTTATTGCCTTGGTAAGTTTTTACAATGTTTAATATAAAATTTTTTATTAACATTTTCTGAAAGATAAGGATTTGTAATTAGGATTCTGGAGCCTTCCATGGTTTAGTTTTCACCTGCTGTTTCCATTTTACCTTAGTCTTGAAATTGCTCCAACTCTTTTTTTTCTTTTTATTCTCACTTTGTAAGATAATTTTAAATATTAAAAAGATCATAAGCAGGTGTAGATGAGGTTTGAAGCAAATTTATTTTTTTTCCTAGTAAAATGATGAAAAATATTTGGCGTCAGACAAACAAATTGATATTTATAGCCACAAATTTGCCATTCATCTATTAAAAGGCCTTACAATCCTTTATAAATAATGCAAGAATATTATTTTATTAATATTATTTCATTAGCTGTAGCCTAACTGTAGTCTTCACATTTGTAAAGAAGGCTGAAGAAACCAGTGATAACTACTGGAAAGGTTTATGTGTATAGCTATCACATGTTTCATATTCCCCTTGAGACACCCAGCTTACTCTTACTGCCTAGTAAGAACCGAGATTCTTGCAATGCTCAAAGTCCTTTAGTTTTATCTATCAGATAATTTGTATCAAAAGCCCATTAACCAGAAATAATGGGATAAGTGTAGAGAAGACAAAAATGCCCTTATCATAATCACCCAAATTTGAATGTTTGATAACTTAATTGGTCTAAGTGTGTTTGAAAATTTCTAATGATATCCTAGGAAAGGAAGTTATAAACCCACATTATATGATCTAGGTCTTTCATGAAGTATTCCATATGAACAATGTTTCATCTAAAGGCAAGAACATTAGATGGGAAGAATGAATAAACAAGTTTAAAGTGTTAGAAAAAAATGACAAAAAATTTCTGATATAAAATATAAAAGCTGAAAATTGTTAAAAGTGCAAAATCTAGTAAATTGGTTTTACTGAGGAAAAATGATACCTTAGATTCTATCAAATGGAAATTCAAGAATGGAAATTCATTAGGTATTCACCTAAAAAACAGACCAAACAGGAAGGAAAATATGAAATAGCTATTGAAAGACTTTAGTAGTGATTCCAGCATGCGTACCGTGTGATAAGGTCAGAGCGAATAAGGACACAATTTTTGAAGAGATAATTTTGGAAAAATTTCTAACAGATCTTTTTAGATTTAAAGTTTTTATCAAGAGTGAGTACAGGGGCTGGGGAGATAGGAACACAAGTGCCTGCCTGGGATGTACAAGGTCCTGAGTTCGATCCTTGGTTCCACAAAAAAAAAAAAAAAAAAGAGTGAACACAGTAAAAATAATTACATAATTATAAAGATTGTGGTGTAACCATACAATAATAAGTATTGAAAGAAAGTCTTCACAGACTTCATTCAGGATTTCCTATCCTGTTCTCCAACTACTGTGCGTTGAAATAGACTGTAAATTCCACTTGCATTATACTTGAAAGTATAAAATGCTTTTAAATATAGACTGAAATGAGAATATTAGTAAAATTAGTGTTAGTAAAAATACTGGGGTGAATGGAAGTACTTTTTGAGTAGCTAATTTTAAGTTTGTTAATGTTAAGCCATAGCAGTGGAAACTAGCAAAAGAAAAACAGCAAACCTAAAGTTATTAAGAAGAAAGGAAATAGAAAGTACAAATAGAAATTGGATAAAGTAAAAGGTAAAGAAGATATTTGCATTTCAGTGTTTGAAGACTTTGGTGTTATATTTTATGAATGCAAGGATAATTTAATATTAAATTCTTAGCTGAACAATGATATTATAGGAGAAAATTTTATATACCTGACTGAATTGGTGTATTTAAAAATGTGCTGTTTATAACAGTCAGAAACTCTTTTGAAGAATGTGGAACACATATCTTCCTCCTTTTCCTCTGAATATGCTGGCAGTTTGATCTAGGGCTCTGGGCATATTAGACATATACTTGTTAGAGGTACATTCATATTGTTTCAAAAATTTTATTTTCAGATGAAGTCTCAATAACTTGCCCCATCTGTTCCTGAGCTTAGAATTCTCCTGCTTCAGCCTCCCATGTAACTGCAATTACAGGCATACACTGTGCCCTGTTTTACATCATGTCATTTTTTACTATGACCTGTATTCCCAGGAACAAGCTTTGTTACTGTCCCATTGCAGTTCTGTTGAGACCTCCTGCTGCTTATGTCTATGTGGATGCTCCCTGTCCTTTATCACCATAAAACATGTGACAGTCATTGTTAATGTTATCATTGTGACAGTTTTGGTGCTATTGTTGCTGACTTTGCTATCACCATTAAGAGGATGTTGAGGAACAGGTGTAGAGATCTGGGATGAGAGATATTGAATGTGTAGCCGCTATTTAGATCTGTAGTATGGAGAATATGAAAGTAAGATTTAGGATCAATTTGAGATGAAACTTCATTCTTGTATGAACCTCTACTGTCATCCCAATCTTCTCTTTCTCCTTGCGCTTCTAGCCTCCAATTCAGTACTATAGTTTTGACCCCAAGCAGCCTTTCCTTCTGCTTTAATTTGTAAACTGTTCTTGCAGAGCTCTTTCTAATATCTCCCTCACACCCCTCTACAATAGGAAATTTGACTGTGGAATTAAAGGCAGGAATAGGAGATCTCCACTGAATGAGGTCTTTGATTGTGTATAAGTTAAATATGTGTTAAGATGATTTCATATGCCATTTTAATGTGGTAGAATACTCTGTGAAGCCTTAAATAAATTTAGGTGAAGAATAGTGCCTTTCTTCCTTAGGTGTCTTGGGCTGTCCTGCCAAGTTTTGTTTAAAGGAGCATTGTGTAGAGTGTATAACATCTATTTTTTTAAAAAAGTATTTCTATTGACAAACTACTCATTTTATGAGTTTTATTTTATTAAGCAATGTGTACTTAATAGAGAAATAAAGTGATAATAAAATATCATTTTGAATGTGTGTTTGTAGAGTAAATATCAACATTTTCTACATTTTACAAGATTTTAAAAAAACAGCAGAAATAAATTCCTATCTGAAATAAAATGAAAATACAGACAGGTCGCTACTACAGATATCTTCGCTTTAATTATCATATCTTAGTCTTCACACATGACAATAGCATGTTTCATTCACAAGTCCTGCTTATATTGACACCATGTGCACTTAGTATTCTTTTTCTGTTGGCAGGCCATAGTTGTCATATCTTGTCTTCATAGGTGCTTCCTGTTATACTATGTGTACATTATGGACTTAGGAAAATGAAATATTAGGAAAATAATATTAAATAATGAGTGTTTAGAATATACATCTATATCAACTGCTTACTAAATCTAAAGAATAAATTCCTATGTGAACTGCAGTGAGAATACAAACAAATCTCTATCACAGAAAAAAATCTTTGCTTCAATTATCACACCTATAGTAGTCTTCACACATGACAGTAACGTGTTCTATGATGTATATTGCATGTGCATGTGTTTTTTATGTCTTCTTTGTTCAGACATACTCAATATTTTTAGCTTTTCTATTGTCCCAGGAGATTTTTGTGTTGTTTTATCTGTTTGCTGGTCTACTCTAAAATTATTTTTTTTAAGAGGAAGAAAAATTTATTGAAGAAAAGAAATGAGGAATGGGATAGTTTCTGAGGCAGGAGGGGTCCCAGATGGGTTGCCTGTCTCTCAAAAGAAGCTTTATAGAGCAAAATCATGAGGCGGGTACAGCATAGGTCAAAATTACAATTGAACAATAAGATTGCAAGTATAGTCACTTAGGTAATGCTCATCTAATGATACCAAGGATACAGAGGTTACATTAACCTTGGTCATTAGCCTGAAATTGCCTTTTGCTCCTTCCTTTTGATTTTTTTGAAGCTCCCAATGTTCACTCGTACTGTAGCAATGGTGGGGCAGCAAAGTGTGGGTGAGCAAGACTCCCATGAGAGTGAGAAGTGAAGGGGGTAGGCTCACCAAAAATACTGCTATGTGGTCTTCAGTGTGGCTGTAGTCTTAGTTTGTCTTTAGAGTTAGTAGTCTTAGTCTTCTAGCTACCTAAAATCAAACAATCATTATCTAACATTTTATAAGTATACACTAAAAGGTTCAAAGTTCTCAACTTACTATCACACATAAATGTCTCCTAAATGTAAACTAGCTTAGGAAGGGAGAAAGAATGTTGGAGGTCCTCTCTTAGGCTAAGTCTATTTTGGTGCCTTTAGTATGGTAGTTTGGAAATATTCTGGTTTCATCCAGAAGTCAATTCTTTCCATGGAATCTCAGGTTCATTTTCCTCCGGATTGTTCCCAGAAGGCTAAGCTGGGACATAGCTTTTTTGTATATTTTCCTGAATGGATAAAGTCCACTCTCACATCTGACCCAGAGATGGGATAAGTGTTCCTCATCTGAAATAAATTCTGTCTTCAGCATTAGCAAAGGCTCATTTTCTACAGGCTTTACTTTAAAACGTTTTTAGTTGTTGGGGAGGAAAAAAAGTTGGGCAGTTTAGAGTTCCTCTTTCTTTAACCTTAAGTCCCTCCAGAAAAAGAGGAAGTAGAAAATGACAGGGGGAAAAATTATAAATAAGGTAAAGTCTTTTCTCATTCTGTTCTTGGTGAGTTATTGAAATGCTCTGTTCATGGGTCATTACTCTGTGCCTGGACCTTCAAGGGTGAGGAAATCTCAAGAGATCACATTTCCTCACCAGCAGAAAATTAGACCAGAAAGAAAATTGAGGCAGAATAGGTTGGATATTTCCTCTAAAGTATAGAGGAGATCAAGGCCAGTCTGTCCCAATTAAGCCTGACCCCAAGTCTTAAGAACAGCTGGGAATATAGCTCAGTGGCACTTGCCTGGCAAGCAGTTCAGTTACCAGTGCAAACAAAACAGATCAAACAGAACAACTGCTAGTCTATTGCCTTTTAATTGGCAGTTAGGGTCCTGTGATGTATCAATAGCCATGTACTGGCATGGTGGCACACACTTGTAGTCACAGCACTCAGGAGGCTAAGGCAGGAGGATCCTTGCAAGTTCGAGACCAGCCCGGGCTACAAAGTGAGCTCAAGACCAGCCTGAGCTTCATAGTAAGACCCTGTCTCAAAAAGACAAAAACAAATAATATATAGAGTAAAGATCACATACATTTCCTAAATATAAACTAAATTTCATAAAAGACCCATTTTATAGCATTTCATATTAAAGCCCATTAAGGGATGCTCTAATGTTGTTTCCCTAGCATTGCTGTCTAAGATAACAAACCGTAATAGTCGAACAGGTCAAACAAGGAACACCAATAAGTTCAGCAGCTAAGTCCAAAATATAACATATATAAAACAGAGATAAAACACAGCACCAGAGAAGCACCATGTTCTTCCCATGTTCTTAGTTTAAATTTACCATAATTTTAACAAAAGACAATACATAAAACAGACAAAGCCTGTTTGACAAAGACAAGGCATAAAATTCAAGCTTGACAGTTTTGATTACCTAAGCAAGTCACAGTCCAGAATCTAGTTAAATATTTTATAGGTCCTGGGAAGCAAAAATAAACTCTTCCTTCCAAGTGTCTCAGTAGAACCTCTGAGGTGATAGAGGGGAAATGCTAGATGCTAAATATGCCTAATTCATGTCCCCCAAAATCAAAGAATAACTTCTAAGGAACAACAAAGATTAGGGTTAGAAAAAATTTTGGAGGAAAGGAATAGGGGAATAGGATAACTCTTAAGAGACAGGAGGACGCATAAATGGGTTACCCTGCTCCACAATTATTTTAGGGAATTTTTTGAGCAGGTACATACTGGTCTTTCTCTGTTGTAATTGATCATTTTTGAGTTCCACTCTCCTTTTAAGAAATTTTCTCTGATATTTTGTGCTTGTTATTTTCTTTGTAAGCTCTGAAAGTATTTATGTGTGACATGTTAAGTTTCAGTAAAACACAAGCATTGGACAACATTTTGTGTTTTATGTGGCATTATATAGTTGCTTCATAACTTGTTGGCAATACCTACTCCATCTTTCATTTTTATTGTGAAATGTGATCATTTGCGATATATTTGGGAGGAGATTATTTCGCTATTTTGAAATAGGCTCTTGGTACATGTCAGGTTAGCCTTGAATTCACTGTGTAGCTTTGGCTGACCTTGAACTCACAAGATCTTTTGCCTCAATCCCCTCCCTCCATATTACAGGGAGACCACCATGTCCAACTTCATTGTGTCTTATACGGTGTAATGCTGAAAGTCTCAATATTAGTTTGTTTTTCTTTGTTATGGTTTAGTCTTGGCTTGCCTGAAACTCACTGTATAGTATAGGCTTGTCTGGAACACACATCTTCCTGTTTTAGCCTCTATACTGCTGGTATTGTAGGTATGCACCACCACACCCAGGTTCATTATGAATTTTATCATATTTCTTTAAAACAGTAAAAAACACAAAAATTTCTGATTAATACTATATTAATACTACCTGTAAGCTACTTAAAACTAGAGTTCTGAAGAAAGAAATTGAAATTGGGAAATAACTTCAAATTTTGTTAAATTATATAGCAAAAGACACCTTTTAAAAATGAGTTTAACAAACTTATGGGGATGTGTGCTATGTGTGTGTGTATACACGTGTGTGTACACTTGCTCATGTCAGGCTGTAAATTGACTCAGGGTTTTAGGTACTATTAATACTCATTATTTCCCCTAAAATCCTCTCCTAAAAACATAATCTGATATCACATTGTTAGCAAATGATCTAAGGTAGATTAAATAAATAATTGCTATGTTTGCGATTGATAGTCTAGGGTATGTGTATGAGGAATGTTTTTAGATAAAATACTTTATTTGATTAACTTTGATTAAGTACAGCCTTGAAGTAAATTGTCTTCATTGAGTAATATTTAGGCCTTTTTGTGTGTGTTTTTATGCTGTTATATTGTTCGTACTGTTTCATTTAAAAGAGGGTAACCTAATATTTTAATGTGGCCGAGAAATATGTTAACACCATCACTAACAATTGAAATTTAGAGAATATTACCTATATAAAACTATATTCAGGTATAAATAAGGTTTTTTTCCTTAGTAAATTACTTAGAAACCTACTTGTATAGGTTATCATGTTGTAATCGTTGATAAAACAAAATTCTTCCAGAAAACAGATTCACAATTTGTTTCCAAACTGCTAAAGCAAATCAAGTATATCCTGCTGTGATTTCTCACAGTTTGCTAGGCTTTCATCTTAAACTTAGAGATACAAAGACAAAGAAAATATATTTCTTTGTTGGTGAGGACCTTTGATTTAACAGTGTATCAACGTGTGGTCAATGCTAGAATTCTTAGAGTACATGTATCTGGATAGAGACATTGTTAAATATTTTGGAGTTGGTTTTAAAGTGTAAGAAGAGAGTGCTGATCTAGAATACTTAAAAAGGACTGTTAATGCCATTGAAAACTAAATTTTTACCTCTAAGAGTTCACATAGTTTACCATTCCTCCTGCAGCTATGTAACATACATTTTAGAAATGTGAATTTACTGTTCAGTAAAAAGAACAAAAGTGTTCTTTGTAACTGATGCCAGGAACTCTTTGAATAGTTGTAGTTGTTCAGTGTCCTGAAGTCTGCTCCTTCCTGAGTAGCTTTAGACAGTATTTTATAGGAGTCATGCTGTTTGCAGCATTATTGGGCTAGGGAATGAATTTGTCCTCACTAGATGCAGAAAGGATCATTTGAAAAAATACAATTAACAGAGTGGAAAGTTCTCATATCCCATATTAAAATTTCAGCATTTATCTTTCAGTAGGAGAGGCTTACATTGGTACCTTCTTTCTTAGCTTCTTTTTGTGATACCTAATATCTTGTGACATTACACTTGATTATACACAGGTTTGTTTTTTTTGTTGTTGTTTGTTTGTTTTTTGTGTTTATTTTTTAGGGAAGGATCTACTGGGTGTTCAGGGTCTCACTACTAGATGGCACTCTTAGTGATCTGCCTGTTTACAGCCTCCCAAGAGCTGAGATTACAGGCTCACACCACCAATTCTCAATTGCTGTCTCAGTGTGCCTCAGGGATGGGGCTGGAACACTATACTCAGTTTTTTTCCCTAATCATTTTAAATAGAATTGAGCAGTAATAATTTACATTTTTTTCTAAAAGCCTTTATTTTAACCAAGTACACTATGATTAACAGAGCTAGAAATAGTCACAGAGTTATTCTTGGTGATGTAGGAGATCATGCACCTATAATATTTTTAGCCTAACTTTGTATGCTTGCTGATATCAAGCTTATGAGTCTAAATTAACTCAGTTTACTTTAGTAGATATTAATTCCCTTTGTGACATTCCTTGATCCATCTTTTGTGAAATAACAGTATATAGTAGTTTAGATATTTTGGTTTCAGAAGATACTTTGAGAGTATACATTCTGTGCTTTGAATTACATTTTATGATACAGTTCATGCATTACTAGCAAGGGAGGTAATTTTCCCTGTAATTATTGTCTGTCATTATTTGTGCTGTCATGTCCACTCATATCTTTTATCTGTTGGAACATCACTTCCTGGGTCATATAGAGACAGTCAATTTCATCCTGTCTGCCCATATTATATGCAGTAAGAAATTATTCCTGTTATTCTTTAGACTCACATTAAAGAAAAAAAACTTTTAAAGTTATTTTAGAATTTATGTAGTTTAGGGGACAAACACTGGGGAACCCCTCCTGTCCCTCTCTGGAACAGGAGCTTTTTTTCCCTCAATAAGTATATTCTGCTCATTAACTCTGGCTGTTCCTAAAATCCATTCTTCAGTTTTAGAGAACACAAACTCATCCCAGGTACTTTTCAGGTTGGGAGATCAGTTTTCCCTGTATCATTTTGAGGCTCCCTGTTAGAACTCATCAACCGCACATCAGTTTTTTCTCCCTGCATCATTTAAAGTTTCCCAGTTAGATCACTGGATGGAGATTTAAAGTGATTCTATCTACCCAAGATAAAAAAGCCTGTTGTCTATTGAGGGCCTTTAGATAGAACCTCTGGAGAGTATCTCTGACTGCCAGTTCACAACTATGGCCTCTGTTACGGTTTATATCTAGTTGTCCCCCCAAAGCCTCATGGAGTCATTGTGCGGGGACTTCTAGAGTTTGAGACTTGATCCATGATCCCTGGGATTATGGGTTTTAGTACTGATGGGATTATGGGTCAAAGTACTCCTGGGATTATGGGTGTAGCCTAAGGCGGAGGCTAAGGCAGAGAGCCTGGATGTAATATAAAGAGAGGCAGAGAGACAGACTCGAGCTGTTGCTCTCTGCTGCCCTGTTTGGTTGGCTACTTCTGCCACCATTTTGTTGCTGTTCTGCTGCCACGAACTGGATGTTCTCTGCTCTGTTCCACTCAGCCTTAGGCCAGCTGAGTATGGACTGAAGCCTCTACGAACTGTGTGCTAAATAAACCTTTCCTTCCTTCATCTTGAGTGTCAGGTATTTGTCTTAGCAACGAGTAAAAAGTAACTAAGCCTCATTCAACCTGAAGAAGTCAAAGCAGTCATCATCCATGATTCCCTCACAACAGTTCAGGTTACTACTTCAGAGGGGGGAATGTTGTAGGCAGCTGAATTAGGAAATATTATAGGCAGTTAGATAGGGCCAGGCCCTCAAGAACAACATGGAAGATAAGATGACTTCACAGCTATAAACAGATACTCCTCCACTATGGGCCAAATCTCAAGACAAGAGTAAACAAATATAGCTACATACTTCCCTAGGGATGGGCATCAGGGATTGATATTCTAAGTAAATATCAATCGCCTTGAAAGAGCCCAATTCAGGGTCAGCGAGATGGCTCATGGGTCCAAAGATATCCTGCTTAGGAAAGCTTAGTCAACCACAGGGACAGCAGTTCAATCTCTGGTACCATATGCTGCACCAGCACCACCCCCAGGGCAGGCTGAGCTGGCCATAATAATAATATAAGGGGGAGGGGGGCTGGGGAGATAGTTCAGTAGAATAAGTGCTTGCCTGGCAAATGGAGGGTCCTCAGTATCAGAAAAAAGATAAAGGTCCAACTGAGTCACTAGCCCAATCCCCAACAGGAAGAGACTGAATGCAATCTATTTTTCCTGAGCAGTGGTGCTTATAATCTCATTGGTTGACTATAGTTTTGTCCCACCTAAGTGAGTGTCCATGTCTTTTCTACAACCTCGGACCTGCCTCACCACATGGTTTTCCTCTGTAAAAGTCCCTGGAAGAGACAGCTTCTTGGGGACACCCACTAGGGAACCCCCTCTAGTCCTCTCAGACAGGAGCTTTCTTTCCCTCAATAAATATGTTCTGCTCATGTAAAAAAAAAATTATGTGATTTATAAAATATTTGTATATTTAGACTTAGTAAATTTTTGGAAAGAAGTTGATACTGGTTTCCATATTAACTTCCATAGTAGTTGTACTAATTTACATTCCTACTAGTAGTATAGAAATTCTAATGGAGTCCTATTCAAGAAATCTTTGTGTCTTTGGCTTTAGTTATTTCCTGTTTCCTTTTAGCAGTTTCAAAGTTTTAAAATGTTATACTTAGGTATTTGACCTATTAATTAGCAAGTTGTGTCTCCACTTTCTTTTAATGAATAGAATTTTTCTTTTTTAAATGTGTTGTGTACAAGATCTCACTATGCAGCTCGAACTCATAGTGATCCTCCTGTTTTTATACTCCCCAGAGCTAGGATTGCAGGCATGTGCCACCACACCACATCCGTTCTTGGTAGCCAGCTCAGCATGCCCAGGGGTGGGGCTGACCATTTATCCCAGGTCACTGTGCTTGCCTAAGTAGGTGCTTAGTCTGCTGAGCTGTATCTTATTGGCCCTAGAAATTTATTTTTATCTAAATAATATATGTGCATAATTTTAAGAAATGAAATGGCATGTAATTAACAAAGCAATAGCTATCCTTTTCCCTTCAACTTCTCTCCTCCTGCATCTTATTGGTATGCTTTAATATGTTTTAGCTTTTTATCCCTTTGTCTTTCCATCAACACTTACTATTTTGTTTTTGGAGATAGGGTCTCACTACGTAAATTGGTCTTGAACTAGCTTATGTAGACCAGGCTGGCATCTAGACTCATGATCCTCCTGCCTCAGCTTCCTCAGTGCTGAGATGACCATCTAGCCCATTACTACTCTTTCAGGTTTCGGGGGGTTTTGGAGATTTAACACAAGGCCTTATGCTGCTAAACATATGATCTGCTTAGTGGCAATTTTTAACACCATTGTGCTAATTGATTATGATGAGCAGGAAATATATCTAATGCTTTTGTAAAACATGAAAAAGAAACAACAGAACAACCTCCCTCCCCCAATTCAGGGTCCTATGGCCCTCTCAGTAAAATAACAATGCATTCAGTATAGAAATACATCAGCGCAACTATTTGTGGAATATGAAGATAGTCAGTGTATCTCTGGGCTATTGTAGAAGATAGACTCGGTTATGATCCATCATGAACTTCACTTCCTGATATTCATACTCTTGACTTGTCCTCTTGAGTATATTAAAGTCTGTGACTTGCTTTTTGTGAATAGATTATAGCAAAAATGATAGGAGGGCAGTGTCATGATTATATAACATTATAGAAGACTCTTGCTTGCCAGCACACTTTTTTCCAGGGATTTGCGTTGGATTAGTAAAGTAGTCATGTTTGTGGAGTCTTATGTGAGTAGAAATTCTGGATAATTTCTTGGCATTGAGGAACTACTTTCTAGTCATTGGCCGAAGGGCAGAGACCTTGATTCTCTAACTGTGGAGAGATAAATTTTGCTTTCAACGCAAGTGAGCTAAAAAGTTGATTCTTCCTTCTTTGAGTATCTAAGGGAGAATGTGTGGCAGAGTGAGTACCTGGATTGTAGCCTTATAAGACTCTCATAATGCTAAACAGAGAATTAGGCAGAAGTATATATGCACAGACACCTGAGCCACCAGAAATTCTAAGATAATAGGTAACCAAATAGGAACTATATTATGACATAGATTAGGAAACTTAACTATGTACTGAAGTAATACTATGAAGGTATATTTTTGCCCATTCCAGGTTATTTTTTTTCTTTTTTCTTTTTGAGTGGCTCTTGTTAATAGGAGAAAAACATAATAGCCAAGTAAGTGGCTGCACGTCAAGTGCTAGAGAAAAACTAGAGGGAAAACTACACCTGCTTAATATTATTGATTCCAGGGTCACTCTTCATGATTCCATTGATTTTTGAGCAGGCCAGATTGATGATTTTTATTTATTTATTTATTTATTTATTTATTTTGTCTTTTTGAGACAGGGTCTCGCTGTGCAGTTCAGGCTAGCCTTGAGCTCACTTTTGTAGCCCAGGCTGGTCTCGAAGTCGCACCAATCCTCGTGCCTCAGCCTCCCAAGTGCTGGGATTACAGGCGTGCACCACCACGCCCAGCAGATTGATGAATTTTAATTGAAACTATAATAGGCTTCACCACCCTACCTCATCCAGTTCTGTGATAAAATTATGCATTCTCCCCAGGGATGTATTAGTAGTTTTAGTTTGTTTTCTTTTAGGGAAATATGGTTCCATTAACTTACCACTGATTCTTGAGCAGGCCAGATTGATGAATTTTAATTGAAACTGTAATAGGTTTCACCACCCTACCTCATCCAGTTCTGTGATGAAATTATGCACTCTCTCCAGGGATGTATTATTACTTTTAGTTTGTTTTCTTGGTAGGGAAATAAGGTTCCATTAACTTAGCTATTACAGCTTAGCTATTCTTACTATAATGACTATTATTCCAAATGAAAGCTGATGTGGGGATTCTGCCAGTTGTCAAGTTGTGTCTTTTCCAACTATACTGGAAAATGGGAGAAATAACCATAGGAAGAGTTTGTGAACTATTGGACTCACAGTTAAACAAACTCAAATGACAGTACTATCTGTCACCTGACCGCTGAGGAGCCCCTCATTTAACGGAACGATTGCAGTGACACTTTGAATTTCCCTAACATCAATTAGAGATGGTGTCTTCTAACAGAAATTGGCTAGATATTTCCTTTTAACAATGCCTAGGGGCCTGGTGGGATGGCTTGGTGGTCTAAAGCGCCTGCTTGGGAAAGCTTGGGCTGCTTCAGGAACTGCAGTTCGATCCCTGGCACTGCATGCTGCGCCAGCCCTGCCCTCGGGGCAGGCTGAGCTGGCCATAAAAATGAGTGAATAAACAGCAAGGGTTCTGAAACAAGAAAAAAAATAAATAAATAAAATAAAAAATTCTTAAAAAAAACAACAATGCCTAGTACTGCTACTGATTACTGCTTTAAAGAAAGGTTATTGGAAAGTAGTGTATTTGGTATAGTTGTGCATGATCTTTCTGCAGGGGACTTATCTCCTTCTGCAAAGGTAAGCATATGAATTGAATTTTATTTCCAAACTGAAATGCTCTACTATGTCTCCTTAGATGAGGTTCCTAGTTACCAGACCTAGAATTTTCCCTGTTATATAAATAAAATAGCACTCTCATGGGCTGCTCACCTATTTTATTCTGATTACCCACTATCAAAGATCTTCATAGGCCAAGATATTCTGATTGCAAATATGTCCCTGCTGCCCTTTACAGATAATGTGTTCATTTTCTGTTTGTTAGCTAAGTGTTTCCATTTGGACTGTGTTACCATTGGGTCATATTTCCATATCAATGCTATGGAAGATCTGGTGTCTGTTAAGTATAATTTTCAGTGCTTCAGCCAGATAAATTATGATAACTACCCTTTTCCAGCCATATGAAGTAAAACTTTAAACCTGTAATATCTGTATCGATGAATTTTCCCTAATCTACTTTTATATTTCTTTTGTCAAATACTGTATGTTTTTGATTTTTGAGACTTGGTGTCACTATGTAGTCCAGGCCAACTTTGATACTTTAGGAATACGCCTTGCATGATGGGAACACAACTGTCACCCAGCACTTGAGAGGTATCAGTTGTGAATGTAGGATATTTTTTCCTAAATTACAAAGGAAATTTCTCAAGGAAAGTCAGAATGGTAGTGAGTTGTTATGTTAACTTTGTAAGACATGTTCAGTTTTTTGTATTAACATAATTGGGTTGTGGTTGAACTCACTTTCTAAAGATAGAAGACCTCCCCTGGATTTGAAGGGCACAAACCAATAAGCTTTAACCTGAATAGAATTAAAAGAGGAGTAAGAAAGTCTTCTCTTTCTTTAGAGGAGCTCCATTCTTCATCTTTGCTTTTGACGTCTGTCTCCTGGCTTCTAGCATGGACTGTTTGGCTTCCAGGACAGACCTTGAAATCTCCTGATAAAGACTCACCCAAGACTCTACAGTGAGCTTCAGGGCTTCTCCATTTGGCTGGATACTTTGGATCTCCAGCACCCAGTCAGTGTAAATCTTTATGTATTTATATATCTTTTATTAAATCTTTTTCTTTAGTGGACACTGACTGATGTAAACACCTTGGTCAAAGAGAGGGTTACCTTTGCCAGGCTGGAGTTCCAACATTCTTGGAAGAAATTATAGACCATCAGATAGTAAAGTTCACTGAATTTCCTTGGTCAGTGCCGGGCAGCAGGAAACAGTACTTTGAGGCATATCTTTTTAGATATGGTAGATAATTTTATAAGGAGAGATAAGTATTGCTGCCCATGTGAGACCAGAAATACTCTAGTATCCATGTGGAGAGGCATAGATATTCAAAGGGAGGTCAGCAGTCCTAGGCTCAGGCACAAGATCAACACTCAATGTGAAGGTCAAGAGACCACCACTGGATTTCTTTACTCAACAGTGTTAGAAAATGCAGCAAGAATGTGTTCAGGGGAAAGGCAGTTTATTAAAACCAGGAAGAAAAGCCCTCTTCATCCTGCAGTACTCTTCCAAGTGCTACACTAACAAAATTTAAAATAATTTTTAATTTAAAGGAGAAATGCCTATAGAATCTGTTACACCAGAGCAATACTGAAGAATAAATTTAGAGCTGAAACACAAGAGATTGGCAGTAGATGTGAAGAGTTTCCTTTTATGTCTGATGTGTCCTGGCTCTTTGCTATCATGAGGTAAAGTGTTTTGTCTTCTGTATAAGGATAGTGTATGTATGTAATCCTATTTTTAGAGATTTTTGAAAAATCCATAATTTTGCTTGCATCCAGCAGCATTTGCTATGTTCATTATAGCAGTTACTTTGTTCTTTGAGGATGCAAATTCACAGTCATTTTGCCAAAAATACTGATAAGGGCTTCTGTATGATAAATACTGTAAATATAAAAGTATCTTACAGACTGGAAAGAAGTGTCACAAAAATTTACATTAAGCAAGTCAATAAAACATCTGCTAATGATAGAGTATTTGACCTACAGAAGTTAGCTTTCAACCTGACTTACTGTGTTAAGTTGCAAATACATTTATTGATAATAGCGCTATTTTATGAGTGGAATTATACCAGAAAGAAAACAACTAGGATTGCTAGCAGGTTCCAGTATGAAATATGCTTATCATGGGTATTGCTTTTCTGAAAAATGTTGGAATGATATTAGAAGCTGTGATTTCATTCCTAAAGCAAGATGAAAATATAACTTATTCTATGAAGGGTAATACCATTTATCTACACATTTTATTCTGAATTTATGCAGAAATATACTTGTAGAAAAGGACATGGTAAGATTATATTGGCCAGAAACTATAGTTGGTTGTTTGAGAAATGCATGTGAAGGAAAATAGCATTGCATCAACCAAAGCAGTTTGTCTCCACAAACCTCTTAAAGTGTTACATTAAAATATATATGAGACAGTACAGACAAAATCCAGGGTTTAAAAAGCTCTGAATATTAAGAATTTTTGTCTTATACTTGAAGACAGCAGCCTAGTCTCAATGAAATAAGAAAATATTTTTATTTTACCATGTAGTATTCATACTAAGTACTCCCCCAAGGGGGGGGGAGGTCTATGTGATATTACTAAAAGCTATAATTGAAAAAAATCACCTCAATATTTATTATGCAGTGATTGTCAGTTTGAAAGACAGAAGGTCTTTTATTTAATATTCTGGATCGGCGCCTTTTGTTCTGGTTTGTGAGGTAGGATGTCACCCAGGATATTCCTTCATTCCTTGGGTCAGCAAGTCCCCCTTCCTTAGCCTTCTCAGTAGCTGGAACTATTGAGTTTGTGCTTCATGTCTGACTCTCCTTGGGGCCTTAAGTGTACAAGCAACTGTATTATCTTTGCCATCTGCTTGTCTTACCCAGAGCCAGTGAATCTAATCTTAAGCAGCTGTATAGAATACTAATTTGCCATGCCTTTTTCTCTTTAACCAAAGTCCTATCAAATGACCTGCTGAAAATGTGTATTTACCTAACAGAGTTTGAAGAATATGGACTCAGTAGTGTACTGCATACTTACACAGATTGATTTTTTTTTTTTTTTAACCATCTAGGGAGCTTAAGGGTAAGATTTAAAAACTCATTTTTTAAATTATTGCATTGACTATTCTGTTCCACATAATTGAAACTTTCCCATTGTAGCCTTTTCTTTTTCCTTTCAGTTTTTGAAATTGGTGGAATTTTTCAAACTTTCTTTAGGAAGCAAAGCATTTTTTTAGTGTCTTCTAGCACCATAAAATAAAGTCATTTGCAATTTATACTTAAAAAGCTTTTTTTTTTTTTTCCCCCTTAAGACTGAACATCTGAGTGTTCAGATTTTTTGTACAGAAGTCTTAGGGAAAAAATTGTTATAGGGGCCCGGCAGGATGGCTCAGTGGTCTAAAGCACCTGCTTAGGAAAGCTTGGGTGGCTGCAGGGACCGCGGTTCGATCCCCAGCACCACATGCTGCGCCAGCCCAGCCCTCAGGGCGAGCTGAGCTGGACATAAAAATAAATAAATGAACAAAAGTCCTGAAACAAGAAAATAAATAAATTAATTAATTAATTAATTAATTAATTAAAAAATTGTTATAAATTGAGAGATCATAAAGAGGATTTTTTTTTTTTTTTTTTGTACTGTGGGTATCTAAATAGAATCACATTCTCTCCACCTGATGTCATAAGTGACCTCTTTATTATTACTGCTAACATAATACATTAGTAGTACCAGTTAATACTTCCTTTACTGTCTGGATATATTACAATTTAGTGAAATATTTCTTACTAGATTTTGCTAAACAGTACTATAATATTCATGCATGTATTTCTCTGGATGAGAGGAAGACTGCATCTAAATGGTGGGTGACTACTGCAATCTGAAACTCCTTTCTACTTCTCTTGTGTCCAGATGAAGTATTCGCTGAGGTGATATGAACCACTTAGGAAGCTGATACAGAGAACTGTTCCATGAGATGTTTTTTGTTAATTTCTTTTTTGTCAGTTGGATATCAATATGTGAAGGCTAAATATTGAGAAAGTAGAGTCTGGTTCCAGCTTAAGTTCCAACATGATTGTTTATCCTTAATTTGGAATCAGATATTCTCAAATTATGGACTTCTCTTTGATTGTATGGGAGCTATGCTATTAGAAATGTTCTTAGAATTATGTTATATAACTTTTTCTATCCCCTGTTTGGAATATTTCTTAAGGTATAAACCTAGATTACTGACTTAGACCTTTCTTTATGTTTATTGAAGGTATGTTAGCTAATAAATTATAAGTATTTATTTATTATGTATTTTAGTATGGGGTCTTCAGGGTCGCACTGCATAGATTAGATTCATAGTGATTCTCCTGTTTTCAGCCTCCCAAGCACTGCTGTTACAGGTGTGCGCCCCATGCCCAGTTTCATTCTCTGTCTCAGTGTACCCTAGGGGCAGGGGCAGGACTGGGGTCAAGGTCAGGGATGGGGCTGGCAAGGCAGGCTGGGGATTGAACCCTTAACACTGTGCTCTACCTAAAGCCTAAGTATTTAAAGGCAAAAGTTTGTGTTCAGCTGTATTAAAAAAAAATTATTGTTTTTATTCTAAATTTAAAAAGTTTTAATTACCAAATATTTACTATTTCATTTATATTTTTGTTATTGACTACTAATTTAAATTTGTTGGGCTAGAGAACTTTGTGTTAGTCCTTAAACATTTAAAAAATTTCATTTCTGGTGTATTTTGGTACATTCTGTGTAAATTTCCTTTTCTTTTTTTTTTTTAATTGGTATAGGTCTCACTAGGTAGCTTGGACCATAGTAAGCCTCCTGTTTTTAGACTCCCCAGCACTGGGATTGCAGGCATGCTCTATTACACCCAGTCTTGGTGGCCTGCTCAGCACACCTGGGGTTGGTGCCAGCTCAGCATGTGGTGTTGGGGGTTAAGCCCAGTCCCAGTGCTTGGCTAGGCAGGCACTTTGTTCACTCAACTGTCTCACTGACCTTGTCTGTGTAAATTTAAATGTGTATTCTGTAATGTTGATACTATGTTTTAAGTCATGTGTATTAGGAGTATTACTCAAATTTTCTGTATGTGTACTATTTTTGAGGACTGTTTTTTTTTTTTTTTTTTTTTTTTCTTTCGTGAGACCGGGGTTCAAACTCATGACCTTGTACTTTCCAGGTAAGCACTTGTGCCTTGGAACTATCTCTTGTCCCTTGTTTATTTCTTTTACCAGTTTCCAATAATCATGTATAAAAAATTTCAAGCTGGGCATGGTGGAGCATGCCTGTAATTCCAGTACTTGGGAGGCTGAGGTAGGATGATTGGTGCAAGTTTGAGACCAGCCTGGGCCACAAAAGTGAGCTCAAGGCCAGCCTGAACTGAATAGCAAGACCCTGTCTCAAAATGACCCCTCCCCCCCCCAAAAAAAAAAAAAAAAAGGAAAAGAAAAAGGCAGCTGTGAGATTTCAATTTGTCTATTTCTTCCTTTAGTTGAATTTTACATGTCTTGAGACTCAATATGGTGTAATAACTTAACATTGGTATAGCTCCCTAATGAACTTGCCTTTTTATTATAAAATCTGTGTTTGATTATCTTGATTTCTACTTTGTCTTTTTATTTTAGGGAAAGATTTACAGGATATTCAGGGTCTCTAAAAGATTGGACTCATAGTGATCTACCTGCTTATAGTCTCCCAAGAGTAGGGGATTATAGGCACACACTACCATACCCAGTCTCAGTTGTCTTCTCAGTGTACCCTGGGTGCAGGCAGGCCCCAGGGATCAAACCCCCAGCCCCTGCACCTGCTTGCAGGTGCATTCATCCTACTTTGTCTTATATGACTGTGCCTATAACAGTTTTCTTATGGCCAATGTTTGTGTAGTATATATTTTTTATTTATTTATTTATTTATTTATTTTTGTCTTTTTGAGACAGGGTCTTGCTATGCAGTTGAGGCTGGTCCTGAGCTCACTTTTGTAGCCCAGGCTGGTCTCGAACTCGCACCAGTCCTCCTGCCTCAGCCTCCCGAGTGCTGGGATTACAGGCGTGCGCCACCACGCCCGGCTATTTTTTATTTATTTTTATTTTTTAATTTTTTTGTCTTTGAGACAGGGTCTTGCTATGTAGTTCAGGCTGGCCTTGAGCTCATTTTTGTAGCCCAGGCTGCTCTCGAATTTGCACTGATCCTCCTGCCTCAGCCTCTGAAGTGCTGGGATTACAGGCGTGTACCACCATGCCTGGCAGTATATATTTTTTATTATTTTGTTACTGTCTGTCTATGCTGCTACATTTAGAGAATGTTTCTTGAAAACATCATATATTTGTATCTTTTAGCAATATTCTTTATAACAGCCAGATACTAACATTAACAAATTATTTAAGTGACTATGAAAGTATTGGGTTACAGTGAGGGCATGAGAATACACCTGCTTGAATTTAAGTGTCTTCAGACTGTTTTAAAAGGAAAATTTTGGTTCAGAAGTATAGGGGATAAGATGACTGGGAAGTAAGAATGCTGATATATTACAGAGGAGAATCTTAGTGGGTTGTCTAGGCAAAGGGTTGTAAATCAGCAATTGCTGTAGTTCTGGTTCATATTTAAACTGCTACCTTTTTCTAATCATCTTGCTTAATCTGCTTCAGAGGTTCCATTTGCTTACTTGCATCATCCCAAAGTGAAGTAAATTAGAAATATTGAATTAAATCCTACTTAAATAAATTTCATTTATTTCTAAGTTCCATTTATCAGAAGAATGAGTTTTTTCTTTAATCATTGAGCTATTTTCATTGTTGATCCCAAAAGGCTTACATTATTCTGGAAAATACAGGTGTCAAAATTGCTTACATTTCTTCAGTACAGTAACTCAAAGCTATATATCTTCTAATATATTTTGCTTAATAATACTGTATGAAGAATAGTCTTTCACAAGACACTTCATCCATACATACTCTACTTGATTACATGAGGTTTGTATTTGAATGACATTTACCTGTCTTTGAATAATGACCGGGTAGTGAGATAAAGGGCTGATCAGAAAATACTGTATGTTTTCAATTTTAAACATTATTAGACTAGAAGTCATATCACTATTAGTTCTGCTCAAAATACTTGCCCTTGTCCCTTGCTTCAAACACAGTTAACAGTTGTTCTTACCATTTTGTAAAGCAGCTTGGTAGCTCTTTCATGAGGTTTTCAATTTAAAAAAAAATCAGTAAATGCTGCTGCTACATGCCATCCAAAAGAAAGGCAGGCTCACAAAAACATTATTTGCCAGATGTGGCATTGTGTGACTTCTGGCTCTTTGCCAATTTCAAATTGAATGACTATCAATTTAGAATCCTGGGGTGGCCAGCAAAGATAGTTCAATGGACTAAAGTGCCTAAGCAGCTGGGATCTGATTCCACCATGCCTGCCCCACCCCCTGGGCACACTGAGACTGTGATTAAGACTGGGTGTGGTGGTGTGCTCCTATAATTCCATGACTTCGGAGGCTGAAAACAGGAGAATCACTACAAGTCTGATCTATGTAGTGAGACCCTGTAGAGCAGTGGTTCTGAACCTTTCTAATGCCATGACCCCACAATACAGTTCCTCATGTTGCAGTGACCCTGAACCAAAAAATAATTTTGTGCCTACTTCAAAACTGTAATTTTGCTACAGTTATGATTTGGAATGGCTTTAGGCAACCCCTGTGTTTTGTTCATTCGACCCCCGCCAGGGTCGCGACCCACAGATTGAGAACTGCTGCTGTAGACCCTGTACTTAAAAAAAAATTAGAATACTGGGACTATAATGATGTTGCAACTAAAGAAACTCAGGAAAGAGACTTCTAGAACTGCTTCATGAAGTGGCAAGAATGATAGGGTAAATTTGTTGAAGTGAGAAGAAATGTTTTGCCAAAGATTTATTTATAGTAGCAGTATGTTTTTAACATTTTTAGAAATGTAAATGTTCAATGTATTTTTAATCATACATTATATATTTTATTCATCTGAACATGGACTAGGCAACTGCCTTTGAAAATTCTTTAAATTGTTCTGTAAAATTTTTACAATGTGAAAATTACAAGTAAGCTATGTTTATTTATTGTTTTACTTATTTATTTCGATCCTTATTAGAGCTGGAACCCTGCACCTTTGCACTGAGCTACTCCCCCAGTTTTGTTGTTGTTGTGTATTTATTTATCTTAGTTTTTTATCTTTGAGGCAGGTATTCATTAAAGTGCCACATCAGCTTTCACATTTTAGTCCTCCTGCCTTAGTGTTCCAGAATGCTGGGATCACGGTCTGCACTATTATGGCTGGTTGATACACTGTTCTTTTATTTTGTTGTTGCTATTGTTAAATTATTTTATTTTAACGAAAAAATAATGAAAACATGGTATAAAATTTCAAAACAAGATTGTAGGAAGGTAACAAGTGAATTGCGTATAGTTATCTTCAAAGTAATTGCTTATATCAAAAGATACAGGTACAAAGGTTGATGAGATAGTGTAGGCATAAAGCTTTGCTTTTAATGAGCTAATGCCAATTAGCAGTATATTTATCGTACTTATGGCTTCTTTGCTTTGTGCCATAATTGGTTAGCTAGATCACTGTGATTTTTTGGTGTGGGCTCTGAGTTTTAAGTCATTCTTGCCTTTTTGTCATCATCTTGAGAGAGTTGATGGGGTCTGACACAGTATTTAGCAGAGTGGAAACTTAAACAAATACTGTTGTTTTTTTTTAATCCTCTTTTGCCATTATAATCTTCATCCAATTTTCTGTTTATTTTTAATACAAACCCTCCCAGACACTATTGTGATTACATAGGAAAACAATGGAGTATGCAAAAAAATGTTCTTTCTTTATATGAAAGAATAGAAAGTGGTTCTTTTTAATAAAAGATTATGTGAGAAAAGTAGCATGACCAGCCAGGTTGGGTTAAATTAAAAGGACTGAAAATATTTTGTGTTGGTGAAGATGTAGACTAATTGGGAATTTATAAGCTCCACACTGTTGATGAAAATAAAATTTATTATACTTTATAAAATAGCTTGGCATACATGTGTATCCTGTGTATTAACAAGTATGATACTGGAGATATGTATACATAAGAGAAGAATGTATGTCCATAAAAAGATATGTGTAGTTATGTTCCTAACAATTTTATTTGTTGCAGCTCTAGGAAAATAGTATTAGTGACTTTCAAAAGTTGAATGAATAATACAATACATTGATATAATGAAATACTGCCCAGCAGTGCCAAAAAAAAAAAAAAAAAGGAATATTCAAATGAATAGAGCTGATGTTATTGTTATGTGGCTTAAAGGAAGCTGAATGGATGATACTGATTCTATGAACTTCAAAAACGTGTCTATCTAATTTGTGATAATGGCATCAGAACAATAGTCACCTTATGGGCCATAACCACCTATGGGAAAGAAGTATGAGGGAACATATTTTAATATTGGAACTGTTTTATGCTTTTCTTAGTTATGATTACACAATTGGACATATTTATAAAAATTCACAGCATGTCACATTGTACATTTTAATGTATGTAAAATATACAAATGAAATTTACATTTTAGAGGAATTTTGTTTTATACAATTCCTCTGACTCTTGTCTACCACTCCCACCCCTGAAAAATCCACATAATTTTGCCACCTGAAATGCTAACTAGAATCCACCAGAAAACTTCCAAGTTGGGAAGACTTGACTCTATGGAGATGTAAAATTAAACTTTTTTTTTCTTCTCTCTCTCTCTCTCTCTCTCTCTCTCTCTCTCTCTCTCTCTCTCTCTCTCTCTCTCTTTCTTTCAGGACATGATAATCTTTGAGGTCTTTAATATCATGTTAATTTCAGGGTGTTTTGTTTGTCCTTATAAGGTCTGTACCTTTCTCTAATTATGCTAAGGTATTTTCACTTGTGAATAAGCTACGTGTCTGTTTTATAATATTAAAAGGATAATTTGTATATTTATCTTGTCAATGATCTCAAAATGAATAATTGGGGTTATTTTTGTAGACATAGCTTTACTGATGGGGAAAAACAATTGTCTTAACTTGTATTTTACTAATAGTTGCATTAACTAAACACTTCAAGCTTGAAATGAACTGTTAATGCAGCATTCATACCTGTTACTTGAATTGTCTTTTAAATATTGTACAACAAAATATATTTCACACTTTTTCGTTGAGTAGAATCCATCTACACAGTTTTTCTATAATTTCTTTTTTGAAAATTAGCACTAGACACACAGTTTTATCAGATACTTTTTTGAAACAATAGTTTCTTTTTTGTTCAATTATTTGGTTTTCAAATGTTGAACTATCCTTATATTTCTGAAAATATGTTTTGTTACATGTAGCGTACACTCTTATGCACTAACCAATAATTAGATTTTCTGATACTTAGGAAGCTTTTACCTACATGAAGTTGTTTTAAATTTTGTATTAGTTTTAGAACATGGTTTCCATATTATGATTTACTTTGTGGTATCAATACAGTCATGTTTCTGTTGTATTCTAATTGTCAACAAATGATTAGACCTAGTTATTGGCATTCTGATAAAGAGAATTTTTACTTTTATTTGGCTACAGATATAGTTGCAGGTAAGTAGTTTTCTTATTCAAATAGACACTCAGACACATAAATCTTTGGAAAATTTGTCAGTTATAATATAAAAATCCTTTGAAGATTTCACTGTTATATTTTTTTCCTACAGTCTGTTGTGGACGACTGGATTGAATCATATAAACAAGACAGGGACATCGCACTTCTGGATTTAATCAACTTTTTTATCCAGTGTTCAGGATGTCGAGGTACAGACGCTAAAATTAATCGTGTACATTGCTCCTGTCAGTCCAACAGTATGACTTCTCTCACCTACCATTACTCATGTTTAAGTACTCATATAATGATAGTTTATCAAAGAAAATAGTTGATAAATTATTTCAAGGTTATCCTTTTTTTGTTCATGTTCACTTTTGTTACTATAAAATAGTATATTTCAATTTTTCTTTTTAGATTTCAAAAGGAAATCTCAAGTTTACCTTTATGAGTTGAAGTTTACATAAGCTTTCATCATTTTTTTATTCCTTATTTGCTTTTATGCTTCATGGTAGGAACTGTTCTACTAAACTGTTACTTCTTAATTCTGCTAGTATGTTGATACTAATAAATACTTGAAGTTGATGTGATTACTTAGGAGGTCAGTATCAGAATTGGGACTCACAATCATTTGGAAAAGTATAAAACAGTTTACTGATATAAAATGAAAGCTTGTGAGTGTTTTTCCATCTTAATAAGTAACTGCTAGATATCTCTTCTAGAGCAGGTAAATCTTATCAGGTAAATTGTACTGTTTGGGGAAATTATTGCTAAAACACAATTCTCAGAAGAATGATCTTTTATTAAGATCATGGATCAAATTGATTTCCTGAAGACTATGTCACAACGGTCAGTTGCTGTGTTGACATGGGTAGTTCATCAAGTATTTATAGTGGATTGGTTTGTACCAAATACTGAACCTTGGTATGCAAAGTTTGTCATTGCGGATATATTCCATAGGAAGTATTAGCATATGTAAATCATTTGTGCTTATTTTAAAATTTTATTTATTACTTTAAATATTTTTTGATAGGGTTTCTCATTTTAGTTTAGACTGATTTCTAGAATTTCACTGTATAGCCCAAACTAGCCTGAACTAATATGATCATGGTGCCTCAGCCTCCTACATGCCGGAATTACAGGCATGTACCATCATGCCTGTGTTGTATATATCATTTTTAAAAGAATCTTTGTTGTAAGAAAAAAAAAAGAACATACAATTAGTTCAATATGTGGTGGGAATAATAAAACTGGTTTCTGTTTCATAACTGCTTAGTATTGTAAGTCTGATTCCTTTATATATATCAGATAATTTAATCCTTGCTAACAGGTGTAGCCTGCAGTGTGATATTTATTCTATAGATCAGGAAACTGAGATTAAAGGTTTTTAGGCAAGTATATCTGAAGTCATACAGTTAGTACTGAAATCAAGATTTAGTCATCAGACTGTTTTACAGTCTATATTTGTAATCACATGGCATTATAATAATAGAAAGGGACTGCTGATCCAATGTAGGCAAAATGTCTCTGTATGAAATATACGTAGAATCTGAAACAAAACAAAAAACACCACTACCATAAATACCATTTCAGAAAGCATACCTTAGAATGAGAAAATAGAATATGGAGGAAAAAGACTATAAAAGTAATAGATACTACAGAAAGACCTTCTGAAAAGAAAGAATGAGATACTGAATAGCGTAGAATGTTCTATACTGGAATCTTCTACCATAGATACTGTTAGAAAGTAACATATTAGGTTATTTAGAAGTAAATTTATTTAATTAATAGTCACAGAATAATACATAAAACAAACACTGATGGTGTACTATACCTACATTGTTCATTCAGTCTACCAGTTCTGGTAGATTGAGTTTTAATTCTTAAAAATTGTTACCCTTTGCCAGGTGTGATGGCATATGCTTGTAATCCCAGCACTTGGGAGGCTGAGGCAGGAGGATCACTAAGAGTTCAAGACCAGCCTGGGCTGCAAAAGTGAGCTCAAGGCCAGTTTGAACTGCATAGTGAGACCCTATCTCAAGAAGACAAAAAAAAAAAAAAAAAAATTGTTACCCTTTGAAGTTTTCTTTTCTTAAAAAAATATATTCCTATGGTTCCGAAATTTTTTTATTATATACTAAAAGGTTTTAGGGCTAGCCACCTAGCTCAGTGGACTAAAGCACCTGCTTAGTCGAAGTGCAGCAGGTGGGGTTGCCTCCAAAGCCTGCCACATATTCCTGCCACATGGTCCCACACCCAGGGCGCATCAAGATGGCAACTGAGACTGGATTTGGTGACCCACACTTGTAATCCCAGCTCTTGGAAGGCTGTAAATTAGAGAGGATCACTAGGAGTATGATCTACCTAATGAGACCCTGTACATGCTGTAGACCCTGCCCTAAATTCAAAAAATAAAAAACCCAAAAGTAGAACTTCAACCTTATCTATCTCCATATAGTTAACTCTTAGCTAGATTACACCATTGTATGTCTTCCAGTTTGTTCAATAGTCATCTAAATTCCATACTTCTAAGTCAAAATATATACTTTTGTTGTAACTCAAAAATCAAAAAGACTCAAAATAATAAAAAAAAGAAGCGCTTTATTTTAGCTGGGCTAGTGGGTACACTGTCTGGCAGGTAAAGAGAGTGAGTTCCAGGTGCTGTTGCTAGGGGATATTTAAGCAGAAAAATCGTAGGTTGAGGGAGGCGGGGGGCAATTTTTGGGAACTGGTTTAGGGAAGAATTCACCTGGGATACAGAACATGTTGTGATTTGACATTTTAGAAAACAATGGCCTGTTTACCAAGTAGTTTGTCAAGCATACATATGGCACTTTCATGCCCCCCCCCCAGTTTCACCTCCCGAAGGGGAACAACGAGGAAGTATGGAGGGGTCAGGCATAAGAGAAAGTTACAGAGCTGTACAGTACAGAATTTATGATGAACATTTGTTACAGAGATTGTAGAGTTTGTGTGGTTACACAGGGAATAAATTGGGTTGCTGATTACAATACAAGGAAGCTTCTGCAAAAAGGGGACAAGAGAAACTTTCCGCAGCTTGACATTTGTATGAACCTTATAGGCTTAGTGCCAATGGAAAGTTACAGAATCTTGGGTTCATGGAGTTACATTTAGTATAAGATGGAAGTACGTAGGGTAAAGATGACAGGTTATAACGTTCTTCTCTCACCCTATTATGCAAAAGATTTCATTATACAGTATAGAAAGAGCATTCCTCCTCCCTTTTATTTCCTTTTGTGTTTTAATAAGGGTCTACAGAGTCTGGATACATATATCAGACTCCTAGTGATATGCTTGTGTTCAGCCTCCCAAGAGCTGGAATTATAGATGTGTGACACCATGCCCAGTCTCCATTGCCATCTCAGTGGGCCTGGGGAAGGGCTGGCACGGCACAAGGTCTTACTTCCTTTTTTAAAAATAATAGTCATTACAGACTTTTATGAATGCATGTACTAATTTAATGAATTTTTGATCACTAGGCTATTCTACTACTTAGTCTCTTGCTCTTGCAAATAATACCATAATGAGGATATGTGTATGTTAGTTTTCTTAGAGAAGAACATTTATAGGTAAATATATTTATAATTGTATTATATGCTATTTTGGCCCATTCAAAAAAGTATATTTATCTCATTTTTAGGTTTGTCTTAGTGAAGGACTTTTACATAATGAATCAATTTTTTAAATTTATTTTTTGTTTTTATAAATTTTAATGAGAAAGAAATAGCAATGAGACAATTTCATGACAGCTTAATAGGACAGTTGCAATAGTTAATATATTGCATATTGTTCTCTTCATAGTAGCTGTTCAGAGTACAAGATACAAACATGATATCTAAACACTATTAATACAACTCTTTCTTCTCATTGAACTAGAGAAGGTAGCTGTATATATAGTCCAGTAGTCCATAATAGTAGTGGGTTATCATCAGAACTGGCAGTGTCAGAAGCTGTTGGCTTGAGCTTTTTATAGCTCGGCATATTAATATGGCTTTACTTTTTATACGTCATGGTTAGACTTTTCTGCTGGATGGTTAAAACTAAGACAAAGCAAGATTTATGTAACTAAAAATGGAACTTTTGGTTCTGCCAAGGTCAGTCAGATGCCCATAGGATTTATCCTGAAACCATGTACAGTGGTTTGTACGTACTTTGTCAGTGTCAGCCATCTGGATGAGTCACTTGACCAGTTTGCTCTCTGTGAAAGTCTCAGAGAAGGTTTTCTCTCTACATGACTCTCTTTAGGCAATCAGTCACTTTCCTTTGTAGCCCCACAAACTCCTTGTTCAGAAAATTTGGGACACCATTGAGTTATAGGATGTTATAGTGTATGTTTTCTTATGTCCAGAGTCTTCACTGACCTTAAAGGGCTAGTATCAAAATATTGACTATCCCTGTAACCCTTCTTTTTCGCTAATTTTTGGTCAGCAAACCTAACTTGTTAACCTTCAAAAAGAAAAGTTTAATAATATTATTCCCTATAACATAAGCACTTGAGCTTACCAACACTATCTTGCTGAATATGAAGTGCCTCAGACATAACATGGAATTTTCCATCCATCATTGGTATTCTCAACTTTAAATCCATATAGAACATGAAAAAAAAATAAACATTTTTACACAAAAATTTAAGAATTGAACATATACAAAATTGTAGCAGGACAATGCATTTTTTCTTGCCGCTTATTGTCTTTTACTACCTTTTTTTTTAAGGATTTAGTTGAGAGAATATAGCAATAATTGATGTGATATTAGAAGCAGTACACATTTTGAAGACCAAAATGATAGGTATTCCAACCGTAGTTTTACTATTACACATTGCTGTCCTTAGCATAGTTGCTTACTTCACAGATAGCAGCATACAACTAGTTAGGGTAGAAATTCTACCAATTAACTGCTAGTTTCAAAATATTGCTGGAGGTTCTTAGGACCATTTTCTTAACCATCTTGTGTATATAAGTGCAGTTTCCTAACTTTTCTGCTTGCTCTCTCTTTGTTGCTTAATCTTTAAGTTCCTGTTTTCCATTTAACCATGTTATACCTTTCATTTTTATTTTTTCTTTTGAGTTCTTTTTGTGTGTGTATGTGGGGGGGGGCGCACGACTGAGGTTTGAACTCACGACCTTGCACTTGCCAGGCAGGCATTTGTGCCATGGAGCTATCTCCCCAGCCCCTATTTTTTGAGTTCTTACAATAGGGAGATTGTATGATATTTACACATGTAGCTCTGTTTATTTCACTTATGAGTATATCTTCAAGTTAGATTCACTTATATATGAAAGTTTTGAGTTTATTATTCTTTATAGCTGGGTAATATTCCATTGTATGAAAACAGCACATCTTTTTCATTCATTCTTCACATGACAGGCTGTTTGGTTGTTGGCAAAAATGGCCATCACAAGTTATGCTCCAATAAACATGGGTGCACAAATATTACTATGATATGATGTCTTCAGTTTTTTTGCAAAAATTCCCCGTAGGGGGATAGCTAGATTGAATGGAATTTCTAGTCCTACATTTTTTTTTTTTTTTTTTTCTGTATTTTAGGGAAGGGTCTAAGGGTGTCCAGGGTCTCACTATTAGATCAGACTTGTAGTGATTCTACTGTTTACAGGCTCCCAAGACTTGAGAGTACAGGCATAAGCCATCCTAGCCAGTCTAAATTACTGTCTCAATGCACTCCAGGGTTTGGGGCTGGCACAGCAGGCCCAGGGATCACTGGACTCCTGGGCCTGCTTGCAGGCTTTAATCAGCTGAGAAATTTTGCCTGCCCTTCCAGTCCTAGTTTTCTAAGGAGTCTTCACATTTGTTTCCATAAGGATTGTAGCAGTGTACATTCCCACCAGCAGTGGAGAGGGGTTTCTTTTTCCTCACAGCCTCTCTAACATTTGTTGTTGGTTGATTTCTTTATGATAGAGATTCTTTCCGGGATGAGATGGTATATGTCAGTGTTGTTTTGATGTGCATTTCATGCATGGTTAATGATATGGAACATTTTTTCATGTATTTATTAGCTTCTAATATTTCTTCCTCTGAGAAATGTGTGGTTATCTTGGATACCCATTTCTGGATCAGGTCTCTAACGCTTTTTAGTTCTTTATAAATTCTAGAGAGAAGACCTTTGCTGAGCGCTTATTAAAATCTTAAGATTTTTTTTCTTAATTAATAAGTGTCTCCTTACTCTGTTGGTTATTTCTTTTGACATACAGACCTTCTCAAGAACAGGAGGTCTCACTTAATTCTTTAAAGTATTACCCATGCAGTTTGATTTTTGTCTATTAATTGTGTGCATACCCCAATGTCTTCAAGATTTGCTCCTACTTTCTCTGCCATGAAATGTAGTGTTTCTGTTTTAATGTTTAAATCTTTAATCCATTTTGACTTTAGTTTAGTGCATGGTAATAAACCTAGGTCAAGGTTCAGTTTTTGGCATGCAGAGTGGTAGTTTTTCCAGCACAATTTGTTAAAGAGGCTGTCTTTCTTCCAGTAAACATGTTTGGTCCCTTTGTCAAAGATAAGATGGTGAATGTGTTTGTAGTTGCTTCTGGGTCTTCTAATCTATTCCATTGATCCTCAGGTCTGTTTTTGCCTATACCATGGTGATTTTATCACAGTAGGATTTAGTACAATTGCAAGTCAGAAATTGTAATGCTTCCTGCCTTGCCTTTGTAGCCCGGGCTTACCATTCCTATTCTAGGTCTTTCTTGGTTCCACATAAATTTTAGGAATGCTTTTTCTCGGTCTGTAAGGTTTGTTGGCGTTATTTTGATAAGGATTACATTAAATCTGTATAACAATTTTGGGAGTATGGCCATCTTCACAATGTTGATTCTTACTATGCAGGAGCAGGGAATATTCTTTCCAATTTTTGAAATCCTCTGCAATCTCTTTTTTTCAGAGTACTATAGTTTTCAATGAATATATATTTTTTTGCTGTATTAATTTTTATTTTTAGCTATTTTTTTATTCATTTTAATGAAAAAAGATACTATAGCAATGAAATAGTTTCAAAACCAGTTAATAGGATAGTTAACAATAATACAATGTATATATATATATATATATTGTTGTCTTCTTAGTAGTTATTCAGACAAGATGAAGTTCTGATATCTTGTTTAAACCATATTAGTACAAACTTTTATTCACAATGAACTAAGACAAAGTAGATATATGTCTATCCTAACTCTTGTTTGTTTATAATATATATATATATATATATATATATATATATATATTTTTTTTTTTTTTTCCTTTTCTTTTTAAAGTTTCTACTGGGAGAAAATGTACCATGTCTTATAAGTACAGGGTAAGTCAAAGGGCTGGGAAAATAGCTCAGTAGAATAAATACTTGCCTGGCAAGCACAAGGGACTGAGTTCAATCCCCAGTTCTGGACCCCCCCCCTCCCCCAAGATACGGTATGAATCCTAAAAGAAAAGTTGTAATTAAACGGTATTCAGATAATCAATTAAATATTAATTTAAAATTAAATCAGATATTTGAAAACATTATTGCAAAATTCAGATCAAATCATGACTCCAAATTAGAGGCCAGAATGTTGTATATCATATGTACAAATCTGTAATAAATGCAGAGTACTCACATAGTATTTGACTAGGTTAATATATACAAAAATACCAACTAAGAACAATTTTCCATGGTAGTAAAGAATTACTAAGAATAAGACAACATAAATACTGGAATGGCAAATATGTGACCAAAACTTCTAACAGTTTGGGGATAGGATATCTTACAAAGTTCTTGTATGTCATGTACATGGACAGTGTCCATGACGCTTAATGGTGGCCAGGTGTCACTTGTGGAACTGAGCTACTGCTAGTTCCTTGATATCCATCCCATAGAACCAGACAGAATCATGATCCATGGGGTGCAGGAGAAGTCCATTTATAGAATGCTGCTGAAAATATTTTGCTGCTTTATGCAAAGGATAGCTGAAATACTGCCTTTGTGTACCTCTTTTTCTTTTCTTTTTTTTTTTTTTTTAGAATTTTTTATTTTATTTTTTTTCTTGTTTCAGAACTTTTGTTTGTTTATTTATTTTTATGGCCGGCTCAGCCTGCCCTGAGGGCAGGGCTGGCGCAGCATGTGGTGCCAGGGATGGAACCGTGGTCCCTGCAGCCGCCTAAGCTTTCTGAAGCAGGAGCTTTATACCACTGAGCCATCCTGTTGGGCCTGTGTACCTCTTTTTCTCCTGGGTTTGTTTACCCTATTCTGCGGGTTCTTTCCATTCTCCTTCATTGAGTTGTGGTCTTTTTCATCCCTCTCTAGAATAGTTTAGTAAACTGCAGGGTTGCAGGGTTGGCACATGAAATTCTTTAGCTGTTCTTTGTCTTGAAAGTATTTCACCTCTCCATTATACTTGAAAGAGAATTTTTCAGGGTATATCAGTCTGGCTTGGAATTTGTTTTCTTGCAAGACTAGAGGAACTCTGATCCATGTTCCTCTTGACTTCATGGTTTGTGAAGAGAAACCTGTCATTATTCTGATGGGTGTTCCTTTAAATGTGATGTGTTTCTTTTCTATAGCAGCTTTTTAATATGTTATTCTTGTGCTGGATTTCTGGAATCCTGACTGTCATATGTCTGGGTGTGTTTTTAACTGGGTTGATGTTATTTGAAGTTCTATATGCTTCAGTTAGTCGAACAGGAGAATATTTCTTTGTGTTTGGGAAGTTTTATGCTTCACTTCTGCCCATATTGTTTTATATCATTTGTATTGACTCCTTTCTAATTGATGCCTATTAGTGTTACACTATTCATCTTTGCATTGTTGTGCAGAAGTTGAATTATTTTTTCTGCATCCTACTTGTTTTTAAAAGATCTTACCGTTTCACTAGCTTCAATGGTATCTTTAAGGTCTGAAAGTCTATTTTGATTTTTATTGAAATGGTTTTACGAACATTTAATTTCCTGTATAGTACTTTGAATGTGCTTCATGCATTGTTACTTTCCTATAATGCCCATTCAAAGATTCCATCATTTTACTATTCTCTATTTTTTAATCACTGTCTTCTTTAGAAATAGTACTTCTTTTATTATAGTTTTCTTTTTTTAATCCATAAATTATTTCTGACCTGATTTCCTCTATATCTTTCTACAGTTGTTTCTTTACTTCATGCTGTTGTTTCAGAGGTTTCATGTGTATGATTTCCAGTTTCTTCTATGCATGTTTTTCTGCTTAGGGCCTCAAAGTGCATTTTGCTCCTTCTCTTTATCGTTTTGTGTAGCCCTGCCTTCTGACCTTTGGTGTAAAGATTTGGTAGAGTTCTTACCTTAGTACCAGATATGGATCTACCAAGTTCAATGTCGTTCACGTGGGTGTGGCTTGTATCTGGCTGTTGTGCTCCGCTTTTTCCTGCTGCAGCTTCTGGAGGCTAACCAGCTTTGCCACTCTGGCAAGGTGTTCTGCTCCTGGATCATCTGGGTGAGTCTTGTCTATGGCCACCCTACAGGGAGTTCTGTCTTATTTTCTCACACTGGGCCTTTCCTATAGATAAAGTTCTACTCACATGCCAGGCCTTGTTGCTTGGTCAAATGATTTTCTCATGGGCCCATGGTGGTCCCACTCATAAGCCAGGCCTGGTTCCTGGGTTAAATAACTTTCTGGCAGGTCCTGTGTGGTCTCACCTGCTGGACCCATTTGCTGGGTCACTTGAGTTTTTGGCGAGTTCTGGGCAGCCCCACACACAGGTCCTCCCTGGTGACTGGGTGAAATCTTCATTCAGCTTTTACTTCTTTAGTTAGATTAATTCTGAAATATTTCATTGTTTGTGGCACTATTGTAAAGGGTATTGTTTCTGTACTTGCCCTCTCAGTGTGTTAACTGTTTTGAGGAATGCTATTGACTTTGGTTTGTTGAGTTTGAATTCTGCCTCTGCTACTAAATGTGTGTATTAATTCTAGTAAGTTTTTGATGGATTTTTGGGTCTTCCAAATAGATCATTTGCAAATAATGATAGTTTAACTTCTCCTTTACTTATTCTTATTCCTTTTATTTCTCTTTCTTGTCTAATGGCTGTAGATAATGATTCCAGAACTGTATTGAATAAAAGTGGTGATAGAGAACATCCTTGCCTTATACCAGATCTGAGAGTGAAAGACTTCAGTTTTTCCCCATTTACAATTATGTGAGCTGTTGGATTGTCATAGATAGCTTTAATCAGACTGAGGTAGAGGTCATCTTTTCCAAATTGCTCTAGGACCTTGAACTTGAATAGTATTGGACTTTATCAAAAGCCTTTTCTGCAACAATTGAAATGATCATGTAGTTTTTGGATTTCACTCTGTTATACTACATTTATAGATTTGCGTATGTTGAACCACCCTTACATTCATAGACTGAATCCTGCATGGTCATGGTGTATAGTCTTCTCAATGATTTGATATATTCTGTTTGTGAGGATTTTATTGAGGACTTTTGCACCTAAGTTCATGAGGGATCTTGGCCTGTAGTTCTCTTATTCAGTAGCATCTTTCTCTGGTTTTGGTATTAGTATAGTGTTTGCCTCTAAGAATAATTTTGCGATAATTGTTTCCTTTCCAATTTCATTGAAAAGTTTGTAGTGTGTTGGGATTATATCTTCTGTAAATTTCTTGTAGAATTCAGCTGTGAATCCTTGCGGACCTGGACTTTTTGTTTTATTTTGTATTTCATTGGCTGTCATTGGATTATTGAGTGTTCTTATATCTTTTTGATTCAGTTTTGGTAAAGTGTAACTTTCTAGGAATCTGTCCATTTGATTTGTGTCTTCAATTCTGTGAGAGTAAAGATATTCAAAGTAGCTATTGATGATCTTCTGGATCTCCACTGGGTATGGGGTAATGTCACCTTTTTCATTCTTAATGCTTCAGTTTGAGTTTTGTTTTCCTTTTTTTGATGAGGTTAGGTAGAGGCTTAATAATTTTGTTTAATCTTACAAAGAACCAGCTTGATCTATTAATTCCTTGTATTGTTTTCTTTGTCTTGATCGAATTAATTTATGCTCTAATCTTTATAATTTCCTCCCATCTTTGGGCTTTGGGTTTGGTTTGCTCTTTCTTTTCTAGATGATATAGGTGCAGCATTAGGGTATTCATTTGTTCACTCTATGTTTTCTTTCCTTTTTTTTTTTTGTCTTTTTGAGACGGTCTTGCTGTGCAGTTGAGGCTGGCCTTGAGCTCACTTTTGTAGCCCAGGCTGGTCTTGAACTCGCACCAATCCTCCTGCCTCAGCCTCCCGAGTGCTGGGATTACAAGCGTGAGCCACCACACCTGGCTTTTTGTTGCCAACTTTTTTTTTTCTTCTCTATGTTTTCTTAACGTGTGAGTTCAGAGCTATACATACATTTCCCTCTAAGAACTACTTTCATTGCATCCCATAGATTCCAGTAGGTTGTGTTAAAATTTTCATCAAACTGCAGATATTGTTTAATTTCTTGTTTAATTTCATCTCTATCCCATTTCTTGTTGAGGAGAGTGTTGTTTAATTTCCATTTATTTCTGAGGTTTTCGTAGCTGCTTTTGTCATTTATTTCCAGTTTCATTGCACTGTGGTCAGATAATATGCATGGGATAATTTCTGTTTTCTTGCATGTACTTTAGCAAGATCTTTGAACTAGTATGTGGTCTATTTTATAAAATGTCCCATGTGGAGCTTAAAAAATGTATTCAAAAGTGGTTGGTTGGAAAACTCTGTATATGTCTGCTAAGTCCATTTGTTCCAAGATCTGGTTCACTTCTGGTACTTCTTTCCTAATTTTTTGTCTGTTTGACCTATCTTTTGAGGATAAAGGCATGTTATGGTCTCCTGTTAATATTGTTGTATTGTGCAGTAGGTTTTTCATGTCATTAAGATTTGTCTTAGATAGCTTGATGCTGTCATGTTGGGGGCATATATATTTGAGTGTTACCTCTTCATCTTGAATTTTTCCCCTGATTAGTATGTAACTATATTTCATTTGATTAATCTTTGTTTAAAGTTCAGACTATCTGCAAACAAGATTGCTACTCTTGTTTTTTCTCAGGTGCTAGGGCATATAGTATTGTTTTCCATCCTTTGACTTTCAGCCTGTTAATTTCTTTATGAGTTAGATGTGTTTCTTTTATACAGTATATTGTTGGATTTTACTTCCTAATCCACTGACCCAGTGTATTTCCTTTTATTGGAGAATTAAGTCCATTTATGTTGATGGTTATAATTGAAATGTATTCACTTATGTTTGACATGTTTTTTACCTACTATTATTCTCCCCTTTTTCTCCTGTATTTAATTGGTTGCCCTATTTGGTGGGTTGCTTTTGTTCTCATTTGTGGAGTTTGGGTCATTTTAGTCCCTTTTCAAAGTTTCTTCTAGTAGTTTGTGTAGGCTTGGCTTTGTCATTGTGAATTTGCTTAGTTCTTTGTTGTGGAAATATTTCACTTCTGCATCAAACTGGAAAGACGGTTTATGAAGGGAAATCCACCTTTATTCTGTTGGCATTCTTTTAAATGTGATCTGTTTCTTTCCTCTCGCAGCTTTTAGTATTCTTTTACTGTGCCAAATCTCTGGAATCTTGATTATTATATGTCTGGGCATGATTTCAATTGAGTTGATGTTATTTGGAATTCTATGTGCTTCCATTACCTGAGTGTCAGATTGTTGCCGTATATTTGGGAATTTTTGTGTTATTATTTCTGCCCATATTTTTCTGTATCCTTTCTATTCAGTCCTCTCTCTCTCTCTCTCTCTCTCTCTCTCTCTCTCTCTCTCTCTCTCTCTCTCTCTCTCTCTCCCTTTCCTCTCTCTCCCTCTCTCTCTTTCTTTCTTTCTTTCTTTCTTTCTTTCTTTCTTTCTTTCTTTCTTTCTTTCTTTCTTTCTTTCTTTCTTTCTTTCTTTCTTTCTTTCTTTCTTTCTTTCTTTCTTTCTTTCTTTCTTTCTGCCAAAACAAGAAACCTGTTAAAATAGGGCTGGCCAGATAGCTCAGCAGAGTAAATCATGATTTTGCCAGCTTTTGATTGAGATTTCAATTTCCCATACAGCAAGCACTCTTTGAACCTGCTTCATGCATTGTGTTTCTCTCCTATATTGCTCATTTAAGGTTTCTATCTTTTTTGTACTCTGCTCTATTCTTTCATCATTGTCATCTTTAGAAGCTCTTTAGCGTCTTTAGAAGCACCATTTCTTTTTACTTCATAAATTATTTCTGATCTGATTTTCTCTATACCTTTCTGCATCTTTTTTCTTTACTTCAGATGCTATTATTTCTGAGATTTCAGATGTGTGATTTCCAATTTCTTCTGTGCTATTGTCTCCTGCTTTTTCTTCTGGGTGGAATCAGGGCCTCAGAATTTATTTTGCTCCTTCTATCATCTTGTATAGCGCTGTCTTCTGACCTCTGGTGTAGAGCTTTGGTAGAGTTTTTATCTTATCACAAGATCGGAATGTATAAATTCAGACTAGTCCAGTTAGGTGTGGCTTGGGTCAGGCTGCTCTGTTCCACTTCCTGTTTTTGCATTCCTTGGAAGAGAACCTGCTGTGCTTTTTTGGCAAGGTGTTCTCCTCCTGGATCATCTGAGTGGCTCTTGTCTCTATACTCTCTGCAGGGAGTTCTGCTGCAGGGTTCCACACCTTCCCTGTCTGATTGAGGATGTTCCTCTAAAAAGCCATTTTTAAAAAGATTAAGGAGCTGGCAAAGTAGTTCAGTGGAGTAAAGCCACTGCAAGCAAGCACAAAGGCCAGGGGTTTCATCTCTAGGCTTGCAGTGCTGGCCCCGCCCCTGGGGCACAATGAGATGGCAGTTGAGACTGGATGTGGTGGTACGTGCCTGTAATCCTAGTTCTTGTGAGGCTGTATATAGCCATATCACTACAAGTCTGATCTAGTTGTTTGCCACTGAACAGCCTGTATGTAGATCCTTCCCCCCAGAATAAAAAGATTTAAGTGTAAAAACAAAAAATAGCAGCAGAAACCAAAATAAGATATTAAAATAGAAGAATTCCTTTATATCTTTAGAGAAGCCATATTACATGATTTAAAATTAACTTATCTATATTATGAAATATTGGTAAAATTACATTAAAAGTGAACACTTGGTGCAGAATACCAAAAGGCAAAACAAATGGGTAATTTTGCATTTTATAAGGATACTTTTCGTTGTAAATTACATTTCTGTAATATTGATTGTTACTCTATCACCTCCTTTTCCTGTAAACTTGCCTAAGATCCAAGAGTAAATGGACAGTGCAGAAAAATGGTTTTGAAGTAGTAAGGAGGCAAAGTCATGGGAGAATGAGGATCATAGAACTTTTTTCCTTTAGTTCCTAGTTCAGAGCAACAAATTGAAATGTCTTTTCATGAGTGAATAATATGTGCAATGCCTTCATTATTTTGTCTCCAGTATCATTATCTTTAATTTGACCCATGAAATTTAGTATATGGTGTTGGTTTCCTGTTTTCCTGTTAGCTACATTATTTCAACCATGTTCCTAGTTGCCTCCCTGACTGCCCATGCATTATTTCTTCATTTGAACCATCTAGAATAAAATCTTTTCCCTGTTGAGATCACAAGTCAATGTAGATTAAGTGAACAGGATATATTGAGTATCAGTGAAGTAGTCTTGGTGGCAAAGGAAAACTTGATTGAAACCTTGTCAAAGGACTATGGAGCTGTCCCTGTGCCTAATCCCAGTAACAGAAACAAAACAAAAATAATATTAGTATAATTTTGCCTACCAAAGCTATTTGAACAAGGAATAGCTAATAAAGGAGTATTTATGCCAGTTAGGGCTGAGGATAGAGCTCAGCAGCCTAAGTACCAGCCTAGGAAGTACAAGCTTGTCAGTTTGATCCCCAGTACCACCAAAAAGGAGAAAAGAAGAGTAATAATAAAATTATCTTTCTTCCTTGTCTCATATTCTTTTTTTTACCTTTAAGCAAACATTTACTTGAGAGAGAGTATAGCAATAATTGATAGGACATTACAAGCAGTGCCTAATTAGAAGACTAGACTAATAGGCATTCCAAGCATGGTTTTAGTATTACACATTGCTATCCTCAGTGTATTTGCTTAGTTCAAAGGTATTAGTATATATAATCAGGCTATAAATTCTACCAATTACCTGCTAGTTTCAAAAGCTTGTTGGAGAATTTTAGGACCATTGCCTTAACCATCTTTTGTATATAAGTGCATGATTTTATCACTTTCATGTTTCTTATTTTTTCTCCTAGCTCTCCATTGTTTAATCCTTAAGTTCTTACTTTCCACTGAACTACATTATACCTTCCCATTTTTATTTCTTCTTTTGAATTCTTATATTAGGGAGACTATACAATATTTACACATATAGGTCTGGTTGATTTCACTTATGAGTATGTGTTCAAGATATGTCTGCTTATATATGGAAGCTTTGAGTTTTTTCATTCTTTATAGCTGAGTAATATTTTATTGTATAAAAACATCTTTTTCAACCATTCTTCTGGTGATGGGCATTTTGGTTGTGTCCAAGATTTTGCTATCACAAATTGTGCTGCTATAGACATAGGTGCACAAATATCACTATGGTATGATGGTTTCAGTTATTCTGGGAAAATTCCCAGTAGGGGGGGATAACTGGATTGAAGGGATATCCAGTCCTAGTTTTTTAAGGAGTCTCCACACTTATTTCCATAATGGTTATACCAGTGTGCATTCCCACCAGCAGTGTAGAAATGTTTAGCTTTCTTTCTTAATTCATCATAAAGATGCTTTTCTTGTTTATGAAATTTTGCTTGACAAAATCAAGGCATGTTATATCCATGTGTTCAAGATAGGTTAAATACTCCATATTGGCATAAATGTGTATATTTGAGTGACTAATTTCGCAAATATGTATTGGACTTTTTATTGTTTCTGTTGAGAATTTCGTTTTGATTTAATAAAGATCTGCTTGAGAATTGGTAGTTAAAATTAGCTTTCTAAGAGTTGGGGATATAGCTAGCAGCCTATGTACCTTCCTGGAAGTACTAGGTTGTGAGTTTGATCCCCATACCAGCATAAAAAAGAAAACAGTAATAAAAATAGCTTTCTTCTTAGTTGGTTATAAAGATGCTTCTCTTGTGGCACTTCTGTCTAAAAGAGTACTTCCAAATGCGAAAGGGCTTTCTTACTGGAATACATAATTGCAAAAAATTAACATCACCTAGAAGTAGTTAAGCAAAGGATTTACTCCACTTTCCCTCCTTATGGTCCCATTAACATCTTAGTAATTGTTTCTAGGCAAGAAGCAGTGTCTAATGGTTCCTTTCATAGAATGTTTACATGTATACTACATGAGCTTAAGTTATTCCACAATTATGTAAAAGGTGGCCATCTTTTTGTTTGTGTGGAAAAGATAGCTATGATTATGTTTGTCCCCTAGTGTAGAGTTTGTAAACAAAAACAAAATTTGCCAAATACTTTTGTTTGCCAACTAAATTTGCATTTGTGAGGTACCACTGTAGTATTTATTTATATCCTAACTACTTATCTCTTAATAAAAGTGCAGTGAAAAAAAAATTGTATTCAACTCTTACATAGCCATAGTTACTTAGTAATGTATTTGTGCATCTGTTGGGCATTTTACAAGTCCTCATTTCTTATTCCATATTGGTTTTCTGACAGTATATTTTAAAACTAATCTTCTCAAAGATAGTCATCAAAAGATATCTTACATTTTGATATTGAAAGTATGAATTACTTTATGCTCATTAATAAATTCTTCTGCTACTTGAAAAATGCCAAATATTCTTTCTTTTTAATATTGAAAGTACCTGCCGGGCGTGGTGGCGCATGCCCATAATCCCAGCACTCGGGAGGCTGAGGCAGGAGGATTGGTGCGAGTTCGAGACCAGCCTGGGCTACAAAAGTGAGCTCAGGACCAGCCTCAACTGCATAGCGAGACCCTGTCTCAAAAAGACAAGAAAAAAAAAAAAAAATATTGAAAGTACCCAGTGTCCAGATGAGAATGCATAACTATTCATTGCATCTTACAGCATTGTTTGGTATTGAAGACTTCAATAACTATTTTGTAGTTAGTGTATAAGTACCTTAACTGCAAAGCAAAACAAAACAAACATGTCAAAAAGTCTGGATGTGGAAGTACATGCTTATAATCTTAGCATTAGGGAGGATGAAAACAGGAAGATCACTATGAGTCTAAGCTGCTAATGAGACCCTATACCAAGTATATAAAATTAAAAAACAAAACAAAAATATACCTGAACTGCTTTGTCTCTTTTTGGGATGATTATGAATTACTGTACTGTAATGATGTACTGTGACTCCTAAATTTTCCCTAGGAGCTTAGTTGTTCCTGAGTCACCTACAGTAGTAAACGACTGGGTACATAATCCCCTTTTTTATTGCCTGCTCTTCTTTCTTTGATATCTCCACTGCATTTCCTCCCACATAAATTCATTGCCCTGCTATCGTTGTCTCAGTATCTTTATCAGGGTAATAGAAGCAAACAAGTGTTTTATTATGGGCCTCTTCCATATTCGTATCTTCTTTAAAATCTATTTTAATTCTTTCTTGCTTGTACACAAAAAATTCTAAATTTTTAAAGCTGTTTTATAAAACTAGAGGAAAAAAATATATGACTGCTTCCTTTACTGCTCTTTCCCCAGAAAATACAAGATGTAAAACACTATACTTCTATTTACTTCCTGCGTAGGTTATAATTTAAATGTACTTAGCTTTCCCCTTAATCATTTTTTTTTTTTTTTGCCACTTTGCAAAAGTAAAGTTAACATTTGCTTAACTTTACATACTGTATTGGTCAGGGTTTTACTTAGAGGAACAGAACAGATATAATGTAAGGAATGGATATTAATACAAAATATATAATCTATAAGGAATTATAAGATTGGCTTACAATAGTCAGCTACAGAGTCAGATGAGAAAGCATGCAGAGGGCATCTGCATGCTCTGGACTGAAGAGTTCAGTCCCGTGGTCTGGACTTCACTGCAGTGCTCTGTGTCTCTATTCGTTGGCTGATGGGTCTGCGATAGAAGACTGAAGTGTCTGTAATGGATGCTGAGGAGTCTGCGACAGATGGTGAAGATCCAAGCTGGAGGGTGAAGAGTCTGCGCTGCAAGCAAGACAGTGAAGTCCAGGCCGAATGCAAAGACTGAAGCTTCTCCAATGAAGTGAAATCTTGATTCCTTCCTCACCCCTTTTAAAAGTCTCTTTGTGCTCAGTCATTCTGAAGTGGGCCCATTGTGCCCTAGGGTGGAACCAATCGTACTCCAGGATGGGCCCTTGATCCTGCTCTAGGGAGGAGCCAATCATATCTTAGGCAGGCCCTGGTCATGCTCCAGGGAGGAAGCAATTGTACCCCAGGGCGGGGCTCCTCCCACCAGCAGGGAACCTAGCCACTGAGTCTTCCAGCCAAGTTGACATAATGTATCAACCACTACACATACATACATGATTATTTTATTGAGTTTGAGATCTACCATCTTAAGAGTGTTAAGTATGTAATTCAGTGTATTTAACTATTGGTATAATACTGTACAATAGATTTCTTTATATCAGGTATATCTGAGATGACTTCTGCCTAAAATACAGCATTTGAAATTTCTTTTGAGGTTCTAGGGGTTACTTATTCTGTAGAACACCTTTTGAAAATATTTTGGTGTTTATTTTTTAAAGTAGGCTTTTATGGATATATAGTTTTACATTGCCAATTACTTTCTGCACCTTGAGGACATTCTGTCTTATTGTAGAGAATAATTATTTTTTTCCTTCAATAATTATTTTTCTCAATTTCAAGATTTTTTCTTTCTGGTATTCTGAGTTACACCCAAGTATATATTTCTTTGAATTGATATTTTTCACTGGCTTTAAACTTGGAAATTATTATTTATTGAGAAATTACTTGTTTTCCCAATTTTTTCTTGTCCTTCAAGAATTCTGTTAATAAACTGTATATATTCTTCTGTGCCCCTTTTGATATTTTGGTATTTCTGTGCTATTTTCTAAATATTTTTTCACCCTTGCAGTTTACTTGTTCTTTGGCTCCTTTGCCAAGAATAATAACCTTATTGAGCTATTTCTTTGGCTATATTTAATACTGTCTTTAAATCTTTCCTTTTAAATTTTTTTTACAATCTTTATGTGATAGTGCTTGTGATTTACATCTTTGTGAGCCTGTTTCTGGCTTTTGGTCCTTGCTTGACCTTTTGAATATTTCTTTTTGTCCTAGTATATTTCACAACTTTTTGTTTGAAGATCTTTATTTTCTGTCAGACTTATTTAAAGGCAAAAAAAGGTGCATTTCTTTCTCTAAGTGAGAATTTAGCATTGGCTCAACATGCATCTCTCAGTGCTACTAGCCTAGGACCACTTGTAACTGAATGGAGAACTTGAGGTAATCTGAATCCAGATGTATTAGTCAGAATAAAATACTTCAGAATTTGCAATATTTGCATTTGTATATAGAGTTTGAAGTTTCATGAACCAGAATATATGGATTTAGGTTATATAATTTTAGGGAAGTACCAGTTTTTGATTATCATTTTTGAGATATTTCTTTCCCTTTATGTATGTAGTATAAAAAAAATTTCTCCCTCCAGAATGTGAAGAAGTAAATTTATTGCTTCTGTAACCTTAAACTTAAAAGTTGAAATCTCTTAAGTCATCATCCCATGAATGAGTTGTTACTCCTATACTTTAGAACTTCCACTTAAGCACTTGAATTTAGCAAATAAAATCAGGGAAATAAAATTTTAGCATTTGTTCTATAGTCTCTTTTAAGAATTTTTATACTGCTAATTTCTTATTGCATATTTTTGTTCAGATGCTCTTCAGAATATTTTTATATTTTCTGTTGTTTTCAAGAACAAGGTTTATATGATCAATATTTACAATATATTTTTATCACATCAGGACCTTGTAATATATCAGTTTAAAGTGATTTCTTCCTATGGTGTTAGTGTATGTTTGCAAATAACATACAACACTGAAATTTTTCAAAAAAAAAATATTTTTGAGGGAGATGAATAATTTTGAATCCTTTGATATCCTTTTGATATCATTTACATTATCTTTTATATTATACATTAACTTTTTTCATGACCTTTGCTTTTCTTTGGAGTGCTTTGAAAGTATTATTATAGGTGTTTTTAAAGCTTTTAAATTTAAGTACAAATGTCCAGTTAGTATTTTAAGTAAGTAATGAAAATAATCTCTGGTTTTTTACTGTAGAAAAACTTATATAGGGCCCGGCGGGATGGCTCAGTGGTCTATAGCACCTGCTTAGGAAAGCTTGCATGACTGCAGGGACCACGGTTCGCTCCCCAGCACCACATGCTGCGCCAGCCCTGCCCTCAGGGTAGGCTGAGCCGGCCTTAAAAAAAAAAAAAAGAAAGAAAAACTTATATAAAGGACAGGATAAAAATCATGAGCGGAGACCAGGGTAAAATATTTTGGTGTAGTTTTCCCTACATTTTCTAGTAGATTTATATTTATTTCTCTCAAGTATATAACTACCGCTTTTTTTTTTTTTTTTTTTTGTCTTTTTGAGACAGAGTCTCGCTATGCAGTTCAGGCTGCCTTGAGCTCACTTTTGTAGCACAGGCTGGTCTTGAACTCGTACTGATCCTCCTGCCTCAGCCTCCCGAGTGCTGGGATTACAGGCATGCACCACAACGCCTGGCTAGCTACCGCTTTGTAAAAGGTTTGAATCATCAAAAAACAAGTAAAATTTGAAGTCAGAAATAAGAGACATCTTATGTCATAAAAATGAACGTCTCATAAAAAACTACTATGAGTAACTACATGTCAGTTAATTGGACAACCTAGAAGAAATGGGTGTATTCCTAGCAACACACATACTCTCACAAGTGACTTCTAAAGAAATAGAAAATATGGACAGACATATAACCATTGGGAGTTTGAATTAGTCACTAAAAGGGATCCAAAAAAGAAAAGCTCATAGTTTCACTTGATGAGTTCTCACATGAATGAATAATCTCATTTTCATCCAAAGAGCTGAGGATGAGCTACTTAATTCTTCTCATGAAAGCAGCAGTACCTCTATTATAGAACCAAAGACATGACAAGAAAGTTTCAGACTAATATAGCTGTTAAATATATATGTAAAATGGTTTAAAGAAAAGAATAGCAAACCAAATTTAGCATTATCAAACTGGTTATATGCTAGAGTCAGGTGGGGTTTATCTTTGAGTTTCAAGAAGAGGTCAACATATTTACCTTGTAGTATGCCATAATAACTTAGTGGAAGATAAAAATCACATCTTCATCTCAATAGACATAGAATCTTTGATAAACTTCACCCTTTACGTAGTGACAAAATAAAACCACCTTTCAGAAAACTAAGCATAAAGGTATATGGCTACTACTAACATAACTTGGTAATGAAAAGCTAAGTTTGGGAACCAACAGAAAAAACACAAGAAATGTTGATTAGAAAGAAAGGAATATTATTGTCCCTGATAGTAAATAACATGTATTTATGCATAGAAAATCTTAATGACTTATTCCATTGTAAATTTGTTTCCATTGTGTCCCATAGGTTCTAATATGTTCTAATGTCATTGTCATTGCTTTGCACACATTTTATAATTTCTTCCTTAATTTCATTTGTGCCTCAATGATTATTTAAGAGGATGTAGTTTAATTTCCATGTTGTTTTATTTACATTAAACATAATCCATTTATACTGAGAGTTATTACTCAGAGATATTGACTTACTCCTTTTGTATTATTTCCTTGTTGCTGTTTCTCATTCTCTGTCTCTGCCTGTCTCCCTAACTCCCTCGTTCCCTCCCTCCTCTTGCCCTACCCACATTTTTGCTTGGCTGCTCACCTTGCCATTTATATTCATTATTCTTGACTTACTGGTATTTTGTATTCATTCTTTTTCTAGGATATAACTGATAATGGTTTTTGCAATGCTAGTTTGGTCATGAATTTCTTCTAATGCTCCTTCTCATGGAAACTCCTTTATTTTTCCTTCTGTTTTGAAGGAAAGTTTTGTAGAATTCATAAGTCAGTTGGCATTCGTTATCCTTTAAGGCTTGAGCAGCTTTACTACAAGCTAAACAAGGCCTTCAAAGCTTGTGTAGAGAAGTCTGCTGGGTTACATTTTTATATGATTGATTGCCTTTCTCTTAAGATTTTTGTGCCTATGATGGACTTCTGGTACTTTGAATGTAAGGAGACTGCAGAGAGGTTCTGTTTTGTTCATGGCTATCTGGTGGTCTGTCTGTCTCTTTGTTTCCCTCTATTTGCAAAGTTTTCTGTCATTATTTCTCTGAACATTTTTTATGCAATTTATGTTGTCTTCTGAGTTTTCCTGTAGTTTAGTTATTGGTAAATTAGTCTTCTATGAGTCATCTAGTGGCTGTTGAACCCATTTTTCATATTCTCTTGTTTTAATGTGTCTGAATTGTTTGTCTCTGATGAAATTGTTTTCTACTTTTGAAGTTCTTTCTTCATGGCGGTTGCTTTTGCTGCCCAATATGATTATGTATTTAATCTCCTGCATTTTTAATTGAAACCTTTTCTTGAACTCCTCACTGTTTGATAAACTGCTCATTCATGTTTTGTGCCATCTTGTTTAGAATAGCTAGCATTATATTAGTATCTTCTGAAAGCTTCTGTACTTTTGAGTTACTCCTTTCATTATCTACTTACCTACCTACCTACCTAGCTACCTACTTAACTACCTGCCTACCTCCTCACCAACCTGTCTATTTTCTCATACTGGGAACCTCTTTGATCTGTTTTTAAATTCTTCTGTTATCCTTTCAAGTAATTATGGTATATGCTTTTATGCTCTTCTACCCTGGGTGCCCCGAGGACTAAATTCTGGAGAGTTTAGGAGTTTGAGAAGATACATTGTTTCCTTTTAATGTGTCTGTTGTTTCCTTCTTTTTTGCTTTGTGTTGAGTTTTGGGGATATTTTTATTCTAAAACTTTACTGCTAACGTAGAGAGGTCTTCAGTTTTGTTAGGTAATGTACTTTGCATGGGATTAACGCTAATCCTTTATGATAACCCCATGATTCAACCAACTTGGTAAACTTGGGAGGGGAAAATGGAATATAGTTAACCCCGAAACCAGGTTCTCTGGTAATGTACTGTAGTATTGTTAATGTCACAAAGGTAATGCAAGTGTTAGCTTACAGAGAAATGAACAGTATCAAGTAAATTCACTATAGTATTATTGTCCAGTACAGATGGACATTAATATGCCATAACAGCCAATTGTGTGTCACCCTTACTCCTAGAGAATATGAATTATAAAGCTTTAGACATGACTTACAGTTAACATGTACAAAATGTCAATGATGTGTCTCTTCAAATGATAAAAAAAAATTCAAAGTAATTTTATGGAGTGAGTTCATTATCAAAAGATTAACAAAGCTTCATGCTTATATTAAAAGATGCAGGGCTTGGGAATGAGGAATGCAAGAGGAAAACAAACTAAGCACTTTCATATGGGAAGGAGAAGACAATGGTACAGTCATCTTTTGGGGCAGTAGAAACATGTTTATGAAAGTAAGTAAAGGTTAAAAAACTGAGAAATAGAGGCTAAAATAAAAAGAAGAGAAATTATACACATAGGTTGAAAAATTAAGAGAAGATAAAAATAGATGTAAAAAAAGAAGCAAGGAATTGTGTGAAATCTTTGAGGCATTTTACTACTTTGTTTTCTCATGATTTCTAAGGTTTTGTATTGAGTGTTTTAGATCAGTTGAGCTAGAAGCCTCTACAAATTCATAGCATTGGATTACATGAAAAAAATAACTAGTGGTAATACCAGTCTTCAGGGGCAGGCAAGATAGCACCATGAACGAAAGCACCTGCTTAGCCAACTTTAAAGAAACACAAGGACCACAGTTCCATCTCTAACACCACATGTCTTGCTAGCTGTGCCCCCAGGGCAGGCTGAGCTGGGCAGAGTACAGACATAGTGGCACACACCTGTAATCCCAGCACTGGGGAGGCTGAAAGTAGAAGGATCACCATGAGTTTGAGCTGCATAGTGAGATCCTGCAACAACTAAGTACATTAAAAAAAATAAAAATTTTCAAAGATCCAGTCATATGTGGGTATATAAATCAGAGAATTCAGTAAGTTTGAGCAGTTTTTCTACTGTTTTAATAATTTTGGATTATGTAGCAGTAGCAATTTAGAGGAAGAGTTGGGAACAGTGTATTTAATTCTTAAAATCATTCATTCATTGGGTATAGGGTCTTGCTATGAAGTTCAGACAGATAGTGATCCTTCTGTCTCAGTCTCCCCAGCACTGGGTTTACAGGCATGGGCCATCAGGTTTCATTTTGGGGCAAGTCCAGGCCCGGGAAAGCATGCAGTACTAGGGATCAAATCTGGGTCCTTTCACTTACGAGGCCGGCACTTAGACAGTATATTTAAAAATACAGCTGAAGCCGGGCGTAGTGGCGCACGCCTGTAATCCCAGCACTTGGGAGGCTGAGGCAAGAGGATCGGTGAGAGTTCGAGACCAGCCTGGGCTACAAAAGTGAGCTCAAGGCCAGCCTGAACTGCATACTGAGACCCTGACTCAAAAAGACCAATCAATCAATCAATCAATCAATAAATAAATAAATAAGACAAACAGCTGAAGGCAGTATCAGGCTTGAGTAGTCCTTGTTCTTATCTCTCCTACCCCCTTTTAGCTGTAAAGGTTTATTATTGGTTTTCCTTGTGTAAAAAGTCCAATATAAAATAGTTTAAGTAACAAAATAAAATACAGATGATAGGAAACAGAGACTGAAAATGATCCATCATGAAACTTACTGAAATGCTTATTAGAGGTTTTTTACCCTATTTGTGATCTGTTGCTAAACACCTCTATTGCTATATTTCATCTGATGGATTTCTCTTTCAAGTTACCTTCCTATTATTAGGCTTTTGTTTGCTCCCCTTGCTGATACATGTTCAAATATGTAGGTTGGTGATCTGCCAAATTTCTCCTAAGTGCTGTTGCTTCTGCTTTGTGATAATGTCTTGAATTTTTTTAATATAGGAATTTCTCCAGGAATTATGAGTAATATTCCTAAGAAATCTGTACTCATTTTATATTTAACAAATATCATACAGCGCTAGTCATTTAGTTTTCTCTTCTGTGGTTCAAGGATTTGTGAGCAGCTTAGTTTTAGAATTCTTTGACTTGTATTTTAAGATAGAAAGATGACTTTAGACCTGGTAATTGCTTTACTATAGTATAGGTTTGCCACAGTGTTTATTATAGTAATACTTAAAATCTATTTAGTGCCGGGCGTGGTGGCGCACGCCTGTAATCCCAGCACTCGGGAGGCTGAGGCAGGAGGATTGGTGTGAGTTCGAGACCAGCTGGGCTACAAAAGTGAGCTCAGGACCAGCCTCAACTGCATAGTGAGACCCTGTCTTAAAAAGACAAAAAAATAAATACATAAATACATAAAATAAAGATGAAAAAATAAAATCTATTTAGTGTCGGTTTGTTGTAATACATTTATTTTAAGCTCTCAATTTCAAACATATTTTCTCTAATCCTTTTTAAATATGCTATTATGCACTTAAAGGATTTATTTTTAACTTTTTGGGTGTTAACTTCCTTTAATGCACTTGAGCTTATGTAATCTTGTAGTGTTTTGTTTTTGTTTTTTGGTGGAACCAGGGATTGAACCCAGGCACTTGTGCTTGCCTGGCAAGCACTTATTCTACTGAGGTATCTCATTAGCCCCTCAGTCTTGTATTTAATCGCTTAAAAAATCTAGTTGTACTTCATTTGTTTCAACATTCATAAATATACTTTTATTAACATTGCTGATATTGTGGTTGTTGGTTTTTTTTGGGGAGAGAGGTTTTTGTGTATGCATGATGAACAAAGAAGTTACATACACACCAGTAAAGAAAAAACAGGAGTGGTAATTGAATATAGGCTTCTCACTCATTTTTAAAAAAATCTTTGCAAGACAAAAGTTGTAGTGTAATGCTTTTTTGTTGTAAGATAAAAATCAATGCAAAATTTTCCATTTTACTTAAGAAGTTACATGTTTGGTGTTTTTGTGTGTGTGTTTATTTAGTTGACTACTTGTTTGGTCGTCGGTTTTTGATTTTTTGATACAGGGTCTCACTGTGTAGTTCAGGCTGACTTTTAACACATGGTGATCTTCCCACCTTAGCCTCCCAAATGCTAAGATTTGAGGCATCTGCCACCATGCTTGGCAAGAAGTTGCATATTTGAGACAAATTTTCTTTAAAAAAACTTTCCCCCCAAGTACCATCTTAGAACTTCTTTCATCTGTACTTATACATAGGGAACACTTATTCATGGTACTTAATATATTCACCATTCTAAAAATGAATCATAGGCTAAAGTGCCTGCTTGGAGAGGCACAGGGACTAGGGTTTGATATCCTGCATTCCATGCCAACCCTGCCCCCAGGGCACCCTGAGAAGGCATCTGAGACTGGACATGGTGGCACATACCTGTAATCCCAGCACTTGGCTGAAAACAAGAGGATCATATGAGTCCAGTAGTCTGTCTCTGTACTAAAATACATTCATAAGATTCATGGAGTCTTAATCTTGTTTGACTTGATGTTACATGTGAACAGGTAAAAGTGCACCCTAATTATGAGGCCACAATTCTTTTTTCCTAAGGTTGACTTTGAGCTTTGTTTGTTTCTTTATACTGATTTTCTAATGTAAGCTTGCAACACCCAAAACTACTTATTATTAATATAGTGATAAAATTTTATTCAGCCAACTTTGAGATAAAATCTTATACAACCAACTTTGAGGAAAAAGTAGTATGAAGTGGGATACATATACTGCTACTTTCTCTTAGTTCAGTGAGAATAAATATTTGTATTAATAGTGTTTAGACAAGATATCTTGTACTTTGAATAACTACAAAGACAACAATATGCAATGTATTAATTATTGTAACTGTCCTATTAGCCTGTTTTGAAATTCTCATTGTTGTTTGTTTCTCGTTGAAGTTATTTATAAATAAATAAATAAATAAATAAATAAATAAATAAATGTGTTAACTTTTTCTTTAGCCATTCATCTATAATTATATAGAACTTACATATCAACTTTTGATGTTCTGGGAAAACAGATTCAACAAATGTTTTATTAGGTTAAAGGACACTACTTTAGATTTCTAAAAGAAGACTTTGATAATAAATGTAACATGTAGCTAAAGGGAGATAACTATTATATCCCTGGAGATTTTTGTTTTTTGAGATAGGCTCTTACTGTGTGGCTCAGGCTGTGCTTAAAAATTACTTTTATAATAGCCAGGCGTGGTGGCACATGCCTGTAATCCCAACACTTGGGAGGCTGAGGCAGGAGGATCAGTGCGAGTTCGAGACCAGCCTGGGCTATAGAAGTGAGCTCAAGGCCAGCCTGAACTGCATAATGAGACCCTGTCTCAAAAAAAAGGAAAAAAAATTACTTTTATGGCCCAGCATGCCCTTAAACTGGTTATGAAGCTCTTGTCTCAACCTCCCCAAAACTGTAAGAGTATAGCAGTCCCTTAGAGATTTAGAAAACAGCTACCTAAGGGTAGGCAAGATAGCTCAGCAGACTAAGAACCTGCTTAGGCAAACACAGTACTGTTCAATACTCCATACCACATGCCGCACTGGCCCCACTCTTGGGAGTGCTGGCCTGCCATTCTGGCTGCTGAGATCGGGCATGGTAACACGCACCTGTAATTTCAGCACTGGGGAGGCTAAAAACAGGAGAATCACAGTCTGAGCTGTGTAATGAGACCCTGTATCAAATATGTAATTTAAAAAAAAAATTAATATCAGTCACCTAGCTGTATATCTGGATAACCTCAGTGAATATTTAAATCAGTACTTACAGGACACTTATAATGTAAATTCATTGTTTTTCACTCTTTGCTCAATACTTTCATATATTTATCCAAGTTAAGGGATGTTTAGAGTTCAGAAAAGTCTAGAGAACTTAGAATTTTCTAAATAAGAATTCCTTCCAGGTGTGATAGTTCTTCCATGTAATTCTTGTAGCTAGAGTAGCTGCACATGAGAATCTTGTAGCTAGAGTAGTGCTGCACTACTTATACACTAGCTTTGGCTATATAGTGAGTTCCAAACTGATCTAAACTACAAGCCAGACCCTGTCTTTAAATTTTTTTTAATAGTTAGCATAAGAATTAGAGGAGGAAAGTAAAACCCAAAAGACTCTTTACAACTTTCCAACAATGATCAGATTAAGCTTAATGTTTAACATGAGATAGAAAAAGATTAACTCTAAAATCTGTTGTTTCACAGGTACTGTGAGAATAGAGATGTTTCGAAATATGCAGAATGCAGAAATCATCAGAAAAATGACTGAAGAATTTGATGAGGTATAGCGTTCCAGTATTTGACAAACTGCCTACTTTTAAATGGTTAATATGTTGATTTCAAGTTATGCTTTGATTTAGTGTTCAGCATTAGAATTATTTCTTCTTTTTATAAAAATCCATGCTGCTGAATCTAAACAGTCTTCAGGTATTAGATTATATTGTGTGGAGCTAACATTCAATGATTGATGACTGGTAAGAACAAAGAAATTTAATAGTAGAAAGTGAGTATTTGCATTCAGTCTTGAAGACTTCCTCAAATTCTCAAGTTTATTAATGCATGTCCAACATTTATCTATTCTGTGGAATGCTAGTCCTGTTAAATACTTTGGAGAAAAAAGATATGGAGAGCAAAGCAGTCTAAGCAGGGTGACGTACAATAGCCACCTTAGGAATTACAAATCGCAGTATCTTATTAAAAGTTCTTAGAAATTTTAATAGAGGAAAAATCTTGTTTATCTTTAACCCAGTATTCCTCAGAATTATTTGATAAAGAATCTCCCTGCTTTCAAACACCCCACATCATGAACGAAAAGCTTGTATTTGGGACATTTTACCTTCATTTTCAGTGATCATAATCACCTCTCTAATGTTCACTGAAATATTGTCCCAAGCTCTTCTATACTGACTATAAGTACTAAAACATTTTAAGTTTTACTTCCACATTGTGTATATGTTGAATTGAATTCATCATGCCTTAGGCTACCAATTCCAGTTTTAATATTTTACCTTTTAAGGCTTGTGCTTTCTGGTAGATGTTTTTTCTTGACTTGAAACACTAAAAGATTCCTCTTTTTCTATATCAGCTTTTGGGGAGTGGGCTCCACCTTGTCACTATTAAATTTAGATGATTAACTCACATTAAAACAGTGCTTCAATACAGATAACACATGGATGGCTTTCTCATCAGGTGTTTACCTTTACTCTAGCAGTTGATACCAAAAATGTTTTAGGTGTTCTTCACAGAAACGTACTGCCAGTAGTTTTCAAACTATATTGGTGGGGGGGGCCGGCGAGATGGCTCAGCAGTCTAAAGTGCCTGCTTAGGGGAGCTTAGGCAACCACAGGGACCACGGTTCAATCCTCAGCAACACATGCTGCGCCAGCCTCACCCCAGGGCAGGCTGAGCCGACCATAATTACAAACAATAAAAACACAAAACTATTTTGGTGGCATTCTATAAGGTTCTAGGGGAGAACCTTACATTGTGACCCATGTATGATATATGCTTACAATTCATTCTCTTCAATCTGTAGTCTAAAGGCCCTTGGAAATACCACAGGATTCTTTTTCTTTATATAGAGACAGTCTTGCTGTATAGTTTAGGCTGCCTTTGAAGTCTTTGTGTATCTCAGACTGGCCTCAAATCCATGGGGATCCTCTTGCCTCAGCCTCTGAAATGCTGGGATTAGTCATGTACCACTGTGCCTTGCTTAAAAGATTGTTTCCTCAATTTATTCAGTAGCAAAACCTCACTTTAACTTAGATGAGGTTACATACAGTTTTAATTTTTCAGAGTCAGTTTAAGTATATCTATGTTGTTTGTAAAATACTATGTTAGACTTCTATAACAAATACCAGAGATCATCCATTATAAAGTTAATGAATATATTTTAGCTTATGGTTTTGGATATCCTAGTTTATAATTGATTGGCCCATTGATTTTTGGGCCTGTGGCACAGCATGCTAACTGTATGGTAAGTTAATACACCCAAATCCACTTTGAGGGCATATTTACAGTGACCCAAGACTTCCCATTAAACTTACAGGTTCCAAGACCTCTGAATAACTACTCTGGAAAGGAAGTCATTTTGGACCTTTAGGGTAATTGTAGACCCTTTCTTAATGTTCTTGATTACAGGAGTTGCCCTCAGCTCCATTGGGGTTATAAGGAATATAAGACATATGTGCTGTATTAACTTAAAAAATTAAATATCTAGATTCTGAAATATTTCTTCTGGGCCATTATACCGTAAAAAAACAAACCAACAGCAAAAAGCATTTATTAATTTAAGAGTATATGCATGTTAGGACTGCCCACATAGCTCAGTGGATTAAAGTGCCTGCAAGCAGGCTCAGGGGCTAGGGGTTCGATATCTGAGCCTGCCATTTTGCCATGCCTGCCCCACGCCCGGGGTACACTGAGATGGCAATTGAGACTAGGCATGGTGGCATGTGCCCATAATCCCAGTTCTCGAGAGTCTGTAAAGAGATGTATCACTAAGAGTTGAATCTAGTGAGATCCTGAACACACTGTAGACCCTTCCCTAAAATAATAAATTTTTAAAAAGTACATGCATGTTGAATAGAAGATAAAACTAAATTACGTTGAAATTCTTAGGTATATGCACCAGTTGCTAGATTGACTCTACCATGCCAGGCTTGTTAAGACAGATGACTTCAATAATAGGTAAAGTAGTAATAATTATACTGTCACTAAACATTTGATTGAAATATTATTTAGAGTTTTAAGTTAGTAGCTGCTGAACTTTTGTAAACATTAGCATTCCCTAGCCATCTTTAAAAACTACTGATATATGACTCTTTCTCACATCCACCAGGCATGCTGATTAATTTGTAAACCTGTGTGACCAGAGTATAGGAAACTTTAAAAGTTCACCAGCTAATTCTAATGTTCATCAAATTTGGAAACTTTTGGTTTAAAGGAAAATTTCAAAACATGAGAATTAAGTTAAAAAAAATTAGGTTAGATGGAAAGAAAGCAAAGGTATGTTTTAAACTTGTGTGATTAGAAATCATTACTTTAGGGCCAGCGGCATAGCTCAGCGGATTTAGCGCTTGCTTAGAGGAAGCGCAGGGGCCAGGGTTGGGTTCCTGGCCCTTCATGCCACGCCGGCCCCACTCTAGAGCGCTGAGCCGGCGATACTGGGCATGGTGGTGTGCGTCTATAATCCCAGCGCTTGGGAGGTACAAACAGGTACAAACAGGAGGATCACTGTGACTCAGTAGTGAGACCCTAAAAAAAAAAAAAAAAGCATTACTTTTGCAGTGTTATTTTATATAGCTAGAAGATGGGAAACACAGGGAAATGAAGATAGGCTTAAATTTTTTTTGTGTAAATATTGTCAATTATAGTTTAGTAAAGGAATATTTTGTTGTCAAGTTATATAACAGATGGAATTATTCAAAAGAATTTTTTCATATTTCTAAATGCTTTGTTTCTGAGTATTTAAGTTACTGGCCTAAGCAAAGAAAATTTTTTTTTAAAAAAAATAATCATTCTGATTATTTTCCTTTCAATTCTATTAGAAAACAGTTGTGATAATGATTTGCTTAAAGAAAATTATTTATTAGATGACTTTGAAGATTATCTGTGTAGTCACTTATTCTTTTACTTTTGTGCACATACCTGAAGTTGGTTTAAAATGCTTATATTACTAAATATACTACATTGTATTCTGTTTCCCTCAAAATACTTCATTTCTTTTCCCCAAAATGAGAAAGGACTTTGTAAATTGTATTTTCTTGTAATATTTTAATAGATCTAATGACATCCCTTGGATTCTAAAAGGCCAAAACGATATCCAGTTCTCTATAATGATTCAAATTTTGTTGGTATAAATACATTGTATTAAAGTATGGTCAGAATGAAAACAAAAATAAAGTATGATAAAGACAAAATAGTGAATGTGTTTTAATTCAGAGAAGATGGTATGAAATATGATTTTTGTCTGAAAAATACACCTTAGTTTCTACTTTTACCATACAAATTGCTTGTTAATAAATGTTTTTAAGCCCTGAAAATCTGCCAGTAATCAAGAGTGTTGTATAAGTATAAATAGCAATTTAATTTAGAAATAAAGTAATCCTCAGAGCAATCTGTGGCTCTTCTTCCTCCCTAGAAGCTAAGATTTCTTCCCCAGATTATTAGTTATATTTTCATTTATAAATGTTTAGATTTTTTTTCTTAACATCAGGTGGTGTAAGTTTCATATATTGAAGTGTGAGCATATGTTAGGAAATTTTCTATTATGACATACTCAGTGCATTAACTTAGTTTTTTTAAAATTCTAAGTTGTGAAATTTTTGTGTTACTTTCCTACAGTGATTATAACTTAGCCTGCAGCTGTTCTAATTTCTATGTATTTGGTTTCCTGAATTTATTTATTGAAAAATTTGACCACTTAGTATAGTAGCAAACTTTTTAGTAAGAGTGAAAGTGATTAAATATTATGGAAACTTAGAAAATATGAAAGCAATAATGATAGCAAATCTCAAATAATTTCCATTCTCAAGTTAAATTCTCTAAATTTTTTCATTTGTACATTCCAACAGTTTACTTTTTTTTAGGGCTAGGTATGGTAGT
>PVJA010006824.1:0-24134 GCA_004027025.1 Myocastor coypus
ACTCATTCCTGCCATGTGCATTACAAGTATAGCCCTGAACTGAAAGAGGGCAAGCAGAGCAGTTTTTGGAAATGAGAAGATCAGCTTCTGGCTTTTCAGGAGGGGTCCAAATGGGATGGTCACAATGTCCTTCAATTTAGCATTATTTATAGGACACTAGGGTACAGAAATTGCTTCATTCTTAAGCGGCCTGCTACCAAAGGGGCCTCTTTGAAACTTCAGTGACAATTGGGTCTGTGTTTTCTAGCCCTGTTCTTTCACATACTATTTATGTTAAACTGGGATATTGGAAAGAACAATCTATTTCACATTGTAATAACCTCAAAAATCCTAAGAAGGGAGTTGTGAGCTGCATTTCATGTTAGAGGTATTTTAAATTCATCAAAATTCAAGTGAGGAGGGGGCTGGGGAGATAGTTCAGTGCCTTAAGCACCTGTCTGGCAAGAGCAAGGTCCAGAGTTCAATCCTCAGTACCACAAAAATAAATAAATAAACAAAACTGAGAATCAAGTTCAAGAGGGGGGGTCCTTTTTGTAAGGGGGGACTACATTCTATGTTGCCCCGGGAATATCCATGCCTAGTCAAAGTCCTAGTTTACTGTATATTCTTAATTTGTATCAAGACGGTGATCATTCCACTCTGTGTCAGGCCCGTCTGCTATTTACAGCTAAGTCAGTAAGAAATATTATAGGCAGTAACTGACTGAGGGCTATGCCCTCTCGGGAGTCAATACAAAAGAGGAAAACATATTACCATTGTGGCCAGAGGTGTGTCTGCTGGAGGCCAGGTCTCAAGAGAAAGATGGATGAATCAGGACTACATGTTTCCTCAGGAAATAAGGTAAGTGGTAACACCTGGCCTAATAAAGTCTAAATAGACGCCAAAGTCTAAATAGTCACTTTGGTGGGTACCCAAGACTCCCAGACCCATTCCTCCTCAAAAGTGCTTTGTTCTTTCCATGTACACTTGCCACATGACTCGCTTCCTCATAGGACCGCCATTACCTAAGTGGCCCTACGTGTGACCTTATTGGTTGATTATAGTTTTGCCCCATGTTGTATCCACCTCACAATTTGGTAACCACCTTGTGATTTTGCTCTACAAAGCTTCCTGAAGAAAGTGGGGTCCATGGTAACCCACTGAGGTACCCTGCTATTCCTCTCATTAGCTGTTTTTCTCTCAATAAAATTTCCTACTCTTAACCTCTGTGGTTCCTCAGAATTTATTCTTCGATATGGGGGAACATGAACTCAGCATATCAGACACCTAGCAGCTTGGGAGTTACATCTATTCCTCCTGTAATCTAAAGGTCCTATAGCTGCTGCCTGGCTGTTATAGACACTAAGTTAGATAGAAATAGGATAGGGTGAGGCTCTTGAAGGAGCTAGGGCAGAAGACGAGATACACTGTGACTCTGAGGGAGACAGAAGCCTCCTCTGAGGGCCAAAACTCAAGACAAAAGATGAAACAAGAGCCCCGACATACTTCCTAGGATAAACAACAGCTTGACACTTGTGTAGAGTAGCTCCACAAAGAAGCTGGGAAGAGCCATTGGCCCAGCCCCCTCCAGGAAGAGCCCTGTTCTGTGCGCGCCCACTTGCTACCTGACCCGCTTCCCTGTTTGATTCTCATGCACACCTTGTGCTTTCCCACTTTTCCCCATCTGGACCCCTCACCTCATAGCTCTGGTCTGTAAAAAATCCCTAGAAAAGTCAGGGTGCTCAGCAACACACTCGGGCCCCCTTCTGTCCCTCTCTCAGACAGAAGCATTCTTTCCCTCAGAAGATACGTCCTGCTCTTAACCACCACTGTTTCTAAAACTCATTCTTCAGTTTTAAAGAACATAATGCATACCAGACATCTAGCAGGTAGAAGCATCTTTGCCTCAGGTCATTATCCATAAGCTGAGTAAATATACTATTTTCTAGAATATGTCAGGTTAGCTGTCTCCAGTTCCCCTTGTCCCACTTTTTCCAGCAGCTGCTTTCTTGCCTGATGCGGCTCGGTGGGAGTCTCACTACTTGTCCTGCCCACCTTCTTCCATGAGATGTTTAAATTGCTTTGATCTTTTACAGCAGTTTTAAGTTCATAGCAAAGTTGAACAGAGGGTATAAAGATTTGCCACACCTGCACCACTCTCACACACCTCCTGTGGCCTGTGAATACCAGCTCCATTTGTTATCACTGATAAGCTGGTAGGACACATCACTGTCACACAGAGGCCGAGGTTTACATTAAGGTTCACTCTTGGGCTGAGGGTTCAGCTCAGTGATAGAGCAGTTGCCTAGGAAGCTAGGGTCCTGGGCTTGGGTCTCAGCACCAACATATACACAGATTTTGTAGCTGAATTCTGGGGAGGAGACCGAGACACAGCTAAAGTTAGCTGGGAAAGTAGGCAGATCTGTTACAAACCATGGGATGGTACTCACAAGAGCTACAGTAGCAAGTGCACCTGTCACTCCAGAACCCCAGAACACGTGTGCAGAACAGCTTGCAGCGCTCTGCGCATAGAATTCACATGAGAACGCGGGCGGGTTTCTGATAGGGTACCCAGCCCTGACATCATGCGGGGAATGGAAGAAAAGACCCCGGCCTTCGAGCTCTCACTATAGCACAGTAGCCCGCTCCCAACTACAGTATGGATGTACTATGCCTACTTGTAGTTGACCTAAACTTGCTCTGTAGGGCCTACTCTTCCCTACTGTTAATAAATATAAAACCTTGTCACCATTTGTGTTTGACCAGTTCTTTGCGCAGGAAAGAAAAAAATCTGGAAACCACCTCTAGGAGGACAGTCTAGCACCCCGGAGCCTGTTGCACTGACCAAGGAACTGAACAGAACAAAGGCAAAATGTAGCAAAGTTTACATTCATTAATTAAAAGTATGAAAAGAACTATGCTCTGCAGAGTAAATGTGGGCTAATTAAACATAAGAAAAAATTATACCATACAAAGTGCAGGGTGGGGCCAGGGAGAGAGCTCAGAGGTCCAAGGCTCCTGTTTAGGCAAGCTTAGGCAAGTGCAGGGACTCCAGTTTGATCTCCGACTTCCTGAAAGCGGTAACAATGCCTCCCAGCTTCCTGGCGGGCTGTGGTACTTGATACATTGTGTCAACCTGAGGAAGCTTGGCTTGATGGACTTGCTGGTTCTGGGCTGTGGGGTCCCCACACTGCAGGATTTGGAGGGCCTGCCCTGGGGTAACTGCTTCCACTCTAGGGCCAGGTGGGCCACCCCAAAGTGACTCAGCCAAAAAATGTATAAAATGAGTTGAGGAAGACTTTGTGGATCAGCCCAGCACCCCCATGCCCTGGCTGCTTCCTGCCTGGCCCAGCCCTGCCCTGCTTCCTTGAAGAGGTCCTCATCTTTGGAGGAGCTTGATGTTCCCAGCCACGCCACTTTGGAGGAGATCTGCGCCGCTGGCACAGAATTTGAAAGAGAGAGGCTTGATGAACGCCACAGCTGTCGCTCCTCCTCTGCTCTTCATTATTTTCTGTTGCCTTGGAGCCAGCGGAGTATGAACAGAAACTTCCACAGACTTTGAGCTAAATAAACGTTTCCTTCCTTCATTGTAAATATCGGGTATTTGTCCCAGCAACGAATAAAAAGTAACTAAGATGGCCATGGTATTTCCTGTCCCACTTCTCAGGCTAACATCTTGTCTTGGCTGTCCTATAGAAAATCTGCCCGAGTTCTCATGAGAAAAACTGAAGACGACCCATTCTGATGAGTTCCAGGTGCAGGGGTTGAATATGTCTCCTGGGTCTCTGCCACTCTGCCAGCCAGCTGACCACACCCTCATCCCCTGCCCCAATTCCGTGGGACAATGCGTACATACAGTATTTGGCAAGTTACTGGTGACTGGGCTGGGGAGACAGCTTGGTGATCTAAGCACCTGCCTGGCAAGCACAAGGACATGGGTTCAATACTCAGTACTACATGCTGTGCAGTGCCAGAACTGGGCGTGGTGGCGCATGCCTGTGATCCCAGCACTGGGAAGGCTGAAAACAGGAGGATCACTGATTGCGAGCTGCGTAGTGAGACCCTGTACCCAATACATAAAAGATTTAAAATGTCTTTGTAAAGAAAAGTTACTGATGACTTGCAGCCACCATTATAACACTGACAGGAACATTACAAAATTAAATTTATTTCAGGGGAATACATCTCCTACCTCCTTTTCTTTTCCAAGAGCCTTTCCACCGAGTTTCACCTCCAGCTCTTGTTTATTTTGAGACAGTGTCTCTCTGAGGCTAAAATTCTCAGACTGGGCTTTAGCTGTCACCATCCGCTTAGCTTCCTCCATCCACACCCATTGCTCATTGCTGACCACGTGAGAGGAGGCCATTTATTTTGTTTTAGAAAAAGGATTTATTGAAAGCTAGCTGGAGGAGAGGGTGGTGCAGTCTGTTGGCGAGTCACCAGCCAGCTGTGTACAGGTGTGTAAGGTCTTTTATTGTAAGGAACAGGGAAGGCCTTCCTGGCACCGGTGTCTGGAGATTGTGTCCATTCACCCGGGCTAAGGAGAGCGGGAGCTGTTGATACCTTAGGCCTGAGAAACCATGCAGAAACCGTGCGTCTCTAAAAGAAACTAATTTCCCTTTTAAGATCCCATTTTGAGATGTCAGTTCTAGAATTTGCAGTGCTCCTGCCTCAGCCCCCTAGAGTGCTGGGATGATAGGCAGGTGCCCTGCTCTTCTGCACTTTTAAGATTCTTGACTGAGCCTGAAAGTAGAACTGACAGAGACAGACTAACAGGAGAAGAGCGTGTGCATTGATTTTAACATTTTTGCATGACAGGCCATCGTTGTAAGAAAACAAAGCCTCGAAGAAGCAGAGGAAAGAGTGAGCTGCCATGCTACATTTGGTGACAATGGAGAGCTGATTGCACAATGGGGTGTAGTCTAGTGGGACAAGTGGGCAGGCCCGTGGCAAGGCTGCCAGCCCAGAACCATTTCTGTGTTTCCCTCTGACATTCCTCCTTCAAAGGATGCATCAAGAGACCTGTCCCGTGAGCGGGTTATTGGAGAAGAGAGGAGAATGCCATAGTGTGGGGCTTCGGGCCTGGGCCCACAGCCCTGGCTGCCCCTGCTCTAATGGGCTTTGGTGTCATAGCAGAGAGCAGCCATGACACCCTGAGTGGCAGCAATGCCATCCTGCCCTGCCATTACCCCTGCTCCTCCCACAAACAACCCAGCTCCTACGGGCCTGTCTCTGGTTTGCAGAACCCAGAAGGCTCCTCTCTCACTCACCGTTGTGCTGTTTCTGTTGGAAATTCTCTGTATCACATGAAATCTCAATTGTATTGCCCATCCCCTCAACTACCCACCTAAACTCTGGTGATTCCTGAACTAGGTCACTGCACCTTGTGTGGAAAAACTGGAAACAGTCTCACATGATGTTGTCCATGGCAACGTCATGGTGACACTGTACCCCTTGTGACATAATTTTTCCAGGAAACCTCTGAGCAGGACATAGAAGTTACAAATGACTTTGTCGTCTGCCCCACAGCTTTGCCACTTTCTTATCGCTGACACACAGCACAACTACAATGGCCGGGATGTAAGGTTTGTTTTGGCTCCCTCTGTAGAGAGGTTCAGTCTAGAGTTGGCAGGCTGCCTGGGGAGGGAGGAGGGCGGAAGAGAACTTCGCATGGCCGGAAGTGGAGAATAAGAGGGAGGAGGAGCGCAGACCCTCCAGGCCCCACCCACTAAGCACCTCCTCCAATCAGGCTTCACCTCCCATTACCTTTTTTATTTTAACTTTTTTTGCTTATTTATTTATTACTATGGTTTGTGTCTAATTGTCTCACCAACACCTCATGCCATTATGGGGTGGACCTCTAGAGTTTGCAATTAATTCATGATCCAGTGCTGGGATTATGTATGGGTTAACTTAAGTGCTGCTGGTATTATGGGCGTGAGTGCGACACGCAGCCTGGAGCGGACAGCCTGGATTCAGCATAAGGGAGAGAGCCTTGCTCTCTCTGCCACTGTGGCCCCTACTCTTCCCATCTGTCCTTGCTATTTGGCTGTTCTCTGCCACCATGAACTGCTGCCCTCTGCCACATGCCACTCTGCGTTGGAGCCAGCCGAGTATGGACTGAAACCTTCATGACCTACATTTTCCTTCCTTAATTTTTGGTGTCAGGTATTTGTCCCAGCAATGAGAGAAAAATAACTGAGACATTTATTTATTTATTTATTTATTTATTTATTTATTTAAGTGCTGGAAACTGAACTCAGGACCTCATGCATGCCAGGCAGGGGCTGTGCTGCTGAGCTATAGCCCTAGCCCCAGGAAATGTAACTCTAAACTCATCCTTTTTAGCTATAAACTCATGAGTGAACTAACCCACTGACGCACGTCATTTGATGTAGTTCCCTGCCAAATGCCTCCACCTATAAGCATGCAAAGCTTTGGCAACATCTGGAGAGCAACTGTTAATACTCTAGGAACTTCTAAAAGATTCGTCAACTTTTCAGAAGAAAACAGCAGATTACAATTTATACTCCAGTACTCTTTCAACACTTGGCCCTAAAATTCTCTCCTTTAAATACTTGTCAGCCCTATTTTAGTGTATCACTCTTTAAAAATTTTATAAAAATGTGAAAGAAAATTTTACAAGCAAATAGTAATAGTTATTACACTGTATATCATCATCTTCAAAGAAGCTATGTAAAATCCTTATGTAGCTATGTAATAATTCTTTACACAAAGATGTTTTTGTTTTTTGGTACCAGGGTTTGAACTTGGGACCTTGCATTTGCCAAGCAGATACTTAAGCCACTGAGGTACCTCCCCAGCCCTTTACAAGAATGTTACGTGAAAAGATTCTTACTTAAAAGAAACAGATGCTAGCAGAAACCTTTTCAGTTGAACTGAACCTATTCATATCAATGAAACAAATTAGCATATATATTGAAATCTTTTAAGAACAATGCGATTTGGAGAAATATTTGAACTCCCTACTTCCCCTTTGCCTCTCCCATTTTGCATATATAGTTGCTCATGAAGAAGAATATTTGATATCCAAGCTTTTCCATATCACTTATTTCGCCCGTCTCTATACTCTCAAGTCATATCTACTCGCTTACAAATGCTGAAGATGATCTTTCCTGATGGCAGCATAGTATTCCATTAAGACTACGCTATGATAGCATTTTATGGCAGAAAAATGGACATCATCCCTAAAAAATCAAATAAAAAATGCCAGTGAGGATGTGGGGAAAAAAGAACTTTATGATTGCGTTGGTGGGAATGCAAATATTAGGACAACCACGACGAAAACCAGCGTTGAAATTCCTCAAAAAACTAAAAATAGAAACTTCATTGGAGCCAGGCATCTTGCTTCTAGGTAACTTCTCAGAAGAGTTAAAACCATGCTGTTACAGGGATGCGGGCATACCCATGTTTTTTGTAGCACATTTGATAATAGCTATCATTTTTAAACAGTGTATATGTCCACCAACAGATTATTGAAGAAGGAAAATGTGGTATTTATAAACTAATGCATCAAGATCCTTACCCAAACTGAACCTCAGGCCTTAATAAAAGATAGACCATAGAGCAGGAACATAGCTCAGCAGCTTAAGTGCTTGCCTGGTGAGTGCAAGGTCCTAAGTTTGATCCCTGGTACAAAAAAAAAAAAAAAAAACAAGATAGCCCTTAAGCTAAAGCTCAAAATCTTAATAAGCATATCAGCATTGCGCTTCTACCCTGAGACACTAAGTGTCAGCTGTTAAAGTGGTGTTTTTCTTTACCATGGAAAACAATACTCATTTTTCTCATAAAAAATAGATATTTTGGTGACATCTTAGGAGTCATCGTTCAACAGCAGATGGGCAAAATCATTCCCACTGTGGCACCGCAGCTCAGATGTGTCCCCAAAGCCTTAGGTGCGGTGGCAGCACATAAAGCCACCGTCTGTGTGAGGATGGAATGGGCGGGCTGCTGCACGAGGATTGAGGGCATGCGTGCTGCCTGCTCTAAGTCGCCTAAGGCACAGAAAGCGCCATGGTAGCATGCGGGCCATGGCAACTCTGGGCCTCCCTGCCCTAGAGACTGAGGCTCGGATGGAGGGCAAGCTCCCCGCCAGCACCAGAGGCCCCGCCTGTCACCAAGGACGTGTGGCCTGCTCTCACAGACGGGGTGGCGGGAACCACATCAAGACAATTGCAGAACAGGCTCTTCTTCCTTCACTCCTGCCTCCTCCTCTTGCCGGACTCATGCAGATCAGCGTGACGGACCTGCCTCGTCCCAGCCCAGCCCAGCCCAGCGTGGCTGATACCAGAACCCTATGTCCTCCAAGGGTAGATGCACACAGCTCTCCCGCCAACACCCACGCGAGCCTCCCAGGCCTGAGAGCTCTTGTGCTTTGCCAGCTTCAGGTATTCCTGGCACTCTCCTCTGTCACATGCTACATGTGCCATGGCCTCTGGACCTCTGCCGCACATCCTGCATGGACCTCAGGCCCCACACAAGCCCTCCTGCGTTTCAACCTCCCCTGTAATCCTGCCTCTAGGAAGGGCACTAGCGTGCTGGTGATTATAGAAGCCAGAAATGCTAGGGGCCCTCTGCCTCACCACCAGAGTCCATCCTGTGACCTCCTATGTCAACCAGACCCCCACACAGGTTGGGGTGACTCTTGCACCTTTACTGATCCCCACAAAGAGTCCTCTAAAGGAAGTAAGCACGCCCTCTGAAGCCTGCTGTGTATAACTGTGATGTTACATACACCCACCCCGCATGGTAGCAACCTGACCACTGGTAGCATGCACTCTCACTGCATAGATTCCATCGTAAGAGCTCAGGGCACCAAGGATCTCTGGAGGCTATGCCAAGGAGGCTGAACCAGGTGTGTCACCAATTCCTATCAGAGGGACAAAGATGTCAAAGTCAAACAGTGCATCTAGTCTGTAAAATAGCATTATGCCTACGCTACCTGTACCAAGATCTGGGCTTCTCCCTCTTGGTGAATGCCTTTGCAGTCAGGTCTTAAAGTACTGACCCAGCCAAGGTTCTCCCAGGTCCTGCAGGGAGCTCTGGGGGAATCTGGCACCCGTGGAGGTCGGGGTAGGGGGAGGCCTGCTAGCTACGCATGTCCCGTGGGCAGAAGGGACCGAAGGAGCGTAACTCCTTTGCTTTTTCTTCCTAACTTGATTTGTTCCTCGCCAGCACTGCATAAATAATACACACTTGCTCTGAAAAGAAAGGGACAAATGGCACAGAAAAAATGCAGGAGGATTTCTCTTCCTCAACAGCAGCTATCCTGACATGGATCTGTTTACGAGTTTAACGTTTATTGAGTTGATCTGGCTTAGGTTTACATAAGTGAGGACTGTGACTGAGAGCGTGCCCTTTGGCATCTGCCCGACTTCTGGTCCTTGCTTCACCACTCACTAGACCTGTGCCCCTGGGCGGGCTGATCTCCCTGGGCCTGAGTTTCCTCACTGAAAATGAACTCATCTTCCTCACAGGGTTGCTGAGAGCGCCAGTGAGCACCCTGCGAGGCAGGTTCGTGGCTGCTCCTGCATGTGCCTTTGTCAGCTAAATGCAGCCTATGCTGTCCCACATGGCTGATGTGAACTTTTCAGCAAAGCACACTTGTTCTGTGGTAGAAGAGACAAGTAGACACCGCTGCCTGGAGCCAGGGCACCAGAAATGCCTGACCCCCATCTCACGACCGGACCTCCTGGCCACAGACAGGGGCCAAGCACATCCCTGGATGGTCCTACCTTCCCTGTGTGCACCCGCCTCTGCTCCGTGCTGGTCATCAGAGTGCAGCTCGTCCACCCTGCACAGGAGGCTCCTGCCGGGGCAAGCTTGGCCCTCATCCTGCTGGCCCATGGGTTCCCAAGCCCCAAGGCCAAGGACGAACAGCCCCAAGCTGTATTACGTGTTAGCCCCAGCGTCTGCCACTTGCCACTTGGGATTTTCTGGCTTAGGACATGGCGCTTCAGCCAGCTCCCCAGGCAACTGGGGCTTCACTGACTGTGGCCACCAGAGAGCGCAAGGCATCCTCAAGACTTCTGAAAGCCAGCTTCCCCCAACTGCATCTCAATTTCCCTTTCTATAAAATAGAACACCTGAGCCAGGTCTGAAGTATTCCTTCCCCCTTGATGTTCTAACTCTAGGACTCTGTTCTGGGCTGTAACTAAGATGCAGGTCTCACTTCAGATGTCTAGGGACTGCTTTGGCCTTCATGACATAGGCTGTCACCAGACTGTGTTCCTTCCCCCAAGCGTGACCCCCTTCTGGCCTGACAGCCCCTCATTGATCTCGTCACCATGAAGAGTCACCCAGAGCTGCAGTGGCAGGCCAAGTGTCCTGTTCCTACCACAGACATCGATTCTGAAGTGCAAGGAAGCTCAGGTCCTGAAGGCGCAGGTACCTCCAAAGCCACAGCCCGGATCTCATAGCTGCATGGGTGTCAACTGCACCTCTATGATTAGTCGGTAAACAGGGACGCAGGTTTCAAGCTGGCAACCTGAAACCTGGGCACAAGAACTCTCTACAGGCTCTGCAGCCCAGTGTGTTCAGTGGGGTGGCAGCTCCTCTCCTGTCCCCATAGCCCTTAACCCTTCAGAGGTCCCAGGTGGTCAGGCCTTAGCCTCTAATAACATGTAAGAAAGTTTGTAGCTCACCAATCAGTGTCAACCTTTCAAAGGCTAAATAGTTTCAGTTCCTTGTGCATTGGCCCAGCTATGCAAAGGGGCAAATGTAGTGGATTTACACCCAGATGAAGTAGTGGCCTAGCGTGGTGCTAGGTGTGGGAGGCCCACCTCAGGCTTATTGCCCACAGCAGAAAGGAAGCATGGGAGAAGCTGCTGAAACACTACCAGGGATGCTGTCTGAAGAAGCCATTGGGGCTGTCGCAAGCTGCTAGATCTCTTGGACCTCGTCATCCTGGATTTTGTGATGAACTTTGGAGAAGCCCTGGTCCTCATCTGGAGCATCGCTTCCTGGCTCTGAAGAGGAAAGATGGCACGCTGCTCAGCCTGCTGGAGGAGCTCATCACGCTGGCTTTCCTGATGAGAGCTCAGCTTTCCTCATCGCTGGAGGAGCTCGGGACCTCACTGCTGCTGAGGTAGCTGTGGTACCTTTGAGGAGTCTGATGCTTACCTTGAGCGTTGCTTCCTGGCTGCAATGCAGATCCCTCGGCCTGCTGGCTTAGGTCCTCCATGCCACTGGCATAGACTTCCTAGCTTCCACCCCTGACCTTTGGGCTGTTCCAGCGCAGATGTATGAAGCAGACCGGCATGGGCTCTAGGCCTCTAGCTGGACTTGTGGGAGGCACCGCTAGGAGCTCTAGACCCTCAGCTGGATTCTTTCATGTTTAGTGTGTGAACAGACTTCCTGCACTTGTCGTATATTATTCATCAGGTGATTCATTGTAAAATAATACTGTAAAATGTGTCCTGTATTATATTCTTCCCCTTTCAAAACCCCGAATCCATTATATGATGAATTCCACAGTAGAGCAAGGTGAATAGAACTTTGGGTCTCAGAGTGCCTTGTGTCTCCCAAAGTTCAAGCCCTAGAAGCTTGGCTTCCAGTGCAGCAATGTTAGAGTTGTAGAATCCTTAAGAGAAGGGACCTATCAGGTCCCAGCGATGCTCCCAGATAGTCTGGGTGGCCACTGCAGGAAGATCACGAGTTTAAATCCAGCCTTGGCGACTTAGAGACTTAGAAAAATCTGTCTCGAGATATTTTAAAAGGCTTGGGAATGCAGCTCAGTAAACAGGTCCTGCGCTCCATGCTAAAACGTGAGGGCCAGTGGGAGGTCACTAGGTTGCGGGAGTTCCAACCTTAGAAGGCATGAATACAGACCTCTTGGGCATGGATTACTTCCCGCAATACCAGGTTGTTAGAAGGAAGGAGCCTGTTGCCTCTGCCAGGTCTCGAGAGACCACTTACCACAGGCTGTCCCTGTGTGATACCATCCCATGTCACAGTCAGCCAGGGGTCCTTGTCAGACATCACCCTAGAATGGTGAACCAGGCAGACCTGTTTCCTGCAGAGCTGTTCTGACTTGCCAACACAAACCGAGCTAAGACATGGGAGCTGGCCCAACAGAATGCTTCTCGGACGAATGGCTTTGGAATAAGCATCAGTGTCCTGCGGAATGATGCTGGCCCTGGATCTGCCAGCAGAGCCTCAACTGAACAGTCCTCAAGGTCATTGTCCTGAAGGGCATAAACCAGTGCAGTTGATCCTACTGGGTTTGCCATACTAATGGTGCTCTATTCAAGTCTACTCGCCATACCATATAGGACCCAAGTCTTAAAGTCCAGCATCCCCCACACACAACTTAGAACATTCAGATCACCACAGAAGGACACTCATACCCTTAGAGTCGTTCTCCCTGCCCCACCACCCCCTCCAGGCAATTACTACTGCAAGACCCTTTCGCGCTTTAGTTTTAACACAGCGTAGCATTCTCTGTACCTGGGTACATTCACTTAACAAAGTATCTTTGAGATTCATCTATCATTACGTACAGCAGTACTTTCCATCACGAAGTTGTTCCCATGCCATACTCTAACACAGCTGTACCACTTGTTAGTAGAAACTGGGTTGGTTTCCAGTCTGGGGCTGCTATGAGAGCTCCACAGCCGTGTGCCCTCATTTGTGCTGCCGAGCTATGTGTCTACTATCGAGACCATAGTGTCAAGGGGGGGGGGTGTTTAACACTATCAGAAATGTTCAGGTAACTTTTTGCAGCCATCAGAGCATTTTGTGTCCCCATCACAGATATGTGAGGTCTTTGCCTGGTCTGCAGTTTTATTTTAGCCAGAAAAGTGGATGTGTAGTGGCATTTCACTGTGGAACTGTTTCTGTCATTGTCACTGCTTCATTCTGTTTGGTCTGCATTTCCCTTGTCTAAGGAGAAGGAGCACATTTCATATATTTATTGACTATCTTAATATCTTCTATAAAGTGCCTGATGAATACTTCCTCACGTCATAAATTGGCTTACATGGATTTTGTCTTATTGATTTTTAGGAGTTTATTATGTTTTTCTTTGAGTCCTTTGTCAGATATAATACACATACAGTGTTTTCCCTATGTCACTTGACTTTTCATTTCCTTAATGGGCATTTCAGTGAGCAGCCATTATTAATTTTTAGGAAATTCAATTGCCAATATAATACTGAGCACCCTTGTGTTCTGTTTGAGAAATGGCTCATTTCCCTAAGCTCATTAATATGTTCTATGCTTTGTTCCAGAAGCTATAGAGTTTCAGCTGTCACATTCCTATTTTCATTCCTTTCAAATTAATTCCTTTGCAAATCTTGAGGATGTAAGGCCATTAGGTTTTCCTCATGGATATTCAGTTACTCTATCACCACTGACTGTAAAAGCTATGTCCTTGCTCCCACTGAATTCTTTTCGTGACTTGTTGAAAATCCACTTACAAATGTAGGTCTGTGTCGCCTTGTTACACACAGCTTGCAGACAGTATCAAAGACATGGTCACAGAGAGAAGGGAAGCCTTCCTTGGGCCTGCTTTCTCAGCTAGATCTACTTCCTGGGTCAAACTTGAGGCCAGATCCATGATATCTGGCTCAAATCCAAAGAAAGCAAGTCACAAGCCACACCCAGCCAGTCTCCTACACCCGTGCTCCTTCCTCAGCAGCCCTGGCCAGCCCGGCCCTACCTGCAAAGCCGTCGCTGGTGCAGTTGTGATGCCTCTCGCATCTTGGGCTTTGGGCACTGTGATAGCTCATGCATGGCATCATTAGAAGTCAGCAAACCTCCCTACCCAGTGGAGAGACCAAGCTGGTTTCCACAGTTGCCAAAGTAAAACCCTAGACCAACCCCTCAGTCTACCCAAACCTTTTACTTAAAGCACTCAACACCAAGCCTGTGCTGGGCTGCGGGCTCTTCTCCATGGCCTGCCCTTGTCCACGTGGAGGGAACTTTCTGCTCTAGGCTTTTGTATTTGTGTACACTTGTGATACACGGTGATCGCCTTCTGCTTTGGTCTCCACACCCACACATATCGCCCCTGTTTCTGAGGATACCGCCTGGCACTGGCTCCCTTGCAGCCTTCCCTGCTCCTCCTCGCCTAGGTGTCCTCCCCCTCTCTACCATCCACTCCCCTGTTTCTTAACATGCCTCTTTTATTTTGCTCTTTAGACTATGTTTGCTTTTATTTTATGGAAAAGAAAGTAAAACAAAATTTCATAAATTTTGATTTCATTCAAAATCACAGGAGAATAGCAGTCATTCAGCATAGATTGTTACACTTAAAGTAGTCAGAGTACAAGACTCAGGCATGCAAAATTCTCCAATCGAGGTCATCACCCATGGCTCCCTCATGGCAGCTCAGGTTACTTCTTCAGAGGGGGAAATGTTGTACACGGCTGAATTAGATAGAAACATTGTAGGTAGCTAGACAGGGCCAGGTCCTCGAGGACAGCATGGAAGACAAGGTGACTTTACAACTGGAGACAGACATTCCTCTGCTAGAGTATACAATGCAGCCACATGCTTCTCTAAGGATGAGCATCAGGGATTGATATGCTAAATAAGTATCCATCACCTTAAAAGAGTCTGAAAGAGTCACTAGCCCAAGCCCAACAGGAAGAGACCGTGTTCTGTATTCTTGCCCACTTGCTACCTGACTTGCTTCCCCATTTGGTATTAGATTTAATCAATTTTACCTGAGCAAGGGCGCTTGTCATCTCATTGGCTGACCATAGTTTTGTCCCACCTCACACCAGCCTAAGTGAGTTCCCATGTTCTCCACCACCTTAGACCCGCTTCACTCATGATTTTCCTCTATAAAAGTCCCTGGAGGAGACAGCTTCCCAGCAACCACCCACTAGGGACACCCCCTCCCCCATCCCATCCCTTTCTCAGACAGAAGCTTTCTTCCCCTAATCCTGTTCATTAAAAAAAAAAAAAAAAAATCTCCAAACAATATAAGCATGCATGTTCCTTTTCAATGCACGAAGAGACTAGGAGTCTAATCAGTCTGGACTGTCTTTCCCTTTCCTTTCTTTGCTCTCCCCCTTTCCCTAACCTAGTTCTTTTTGAACAATTTCTTCCCACTTGACGCTTATCTGTACATTTTAGACTTTGCTTACTCTCTCATAAACTATTTATGTTTTGAGTCTCTTACATTAGAGAGCCCATGGGAAGGTTATCATATTATGACTGACCCCTTTCACTTACTTTCAGTCTCACGACCCACCTACTTTCCTACAAATGGCTCAAATTCATCCTTCTTTAGGGTTAAACAGTACTCCATTATGTCTATATACCACATTTGCTTTACCCAGTCCTCTTTTGTATGTATAACCACTGATTTTATAACTTATGTATTATGAGCTGTGCTGTTAAAAGTGTGGATACATGAGTACTATTATAGCATGATGACTAACTTTTGGGAAGATACCCAGGACAGATATAGCAAGGTCAAATGAAACTTCTATTCTTAGCTTTAAAAAATCCCCAAAACTTTATTTATTTATGTTATGGGTGGCTCAGCTTGCCCTGGGGATGGGGCTGGTGCAGCATATGGTGCCAGGGATTGAACTGCAGTCCTTGCAATTGCCTAAGCTTGCCTAAGCAGGTGCTCTAGACTGCTGAGCTATCTCACCAGCCCCTATTCATAGCTTTTTGAGTAATCTCTATATTGGGTTTCACACTAGTTTCCATACTCACTAACAACATAGAAGAGTTCCCCTTTTTTTCACAATCTCAACAACATATTTGAGTCCCTTGTAACAGCCATTCTTACTAAGTTGAAATTACAGTGTTGTTTTGATTTGTATTTATCTAATGGCCAAATGCTTTGAGTATTTTCTCACTAGTTCACTGGCCGTCTGCATTTCTTCTTCTAAGAAGTGTCTTAATTCTGACTGCCTAATTTTTTATTGGATCTTTTATTTTAGGGAAATCTGATTTTTTTCAGTTCTTTATATTTTCTAGTTACTGGTCCTCTGTCTAAGGAGAAAAGGGCAGTATTTCCCCATTTTCAGTCCATTGGTTTTTTTCCTTCACTGTGCCAATGTTCAATTCAATATTATTCTATTTGCTGAATCTTTATATTGATCTTTGTGTGATAGGGGTTCTATTCAGAAAGTCCTTCCCTGTGCCTATGTCCTCAAGAATGTTGCCTAGTTTATCTTCTAGAAGATTGTTTCTATTTTAATATTAAAGATTTTGATTAGTTTTTTTTTTTTTTTAACTGGTGATTGAACTCAGGCCCTTGCTCTTGCCAGGCAAGTGCTTCTTCTACTGAGCTATCTCCCCAAAACAAGAGACACAGGTCTAGATGCAATCTTTTGCATGTCAGTATCCAGTTTTCCCAGAACCATCTGTTAAAGAGGCTAAGCAAATGGTGTTGGCCCCTTCAAATGTCCAATGGCTGATGGTGCCTAGGACAGTTTCTATATCCTCTATTTTACTCTACTGGCCAACAGGTCTGTTTGGGGCTGGTATCACACTGTTTTTCCTACTGTGGCTTTGTATTGTAACTTGAATTTTGAGACTGAAATGTCTCCCACCTTGCTCTTGTTGCCAATGATTGCTTTTGCTATTCTGGGCCTCTTCTCTTTCCATATACATTTTGTAATCACTTTTTTATACTTCTTTGAAAAACCCCAATGGCATTTTGTTGGGGATTGTCTTGAATCTACATACCCTTTCCCTAAAGCAGTCATTTTGATGGTATCAGTTCTTCTCACCCAAGAACAGGAGATGTGTACCATTTTCTATTTACCTCTTCAATCACTTACTCAGAAAAAAATTCATTATAGAGGTATTTCTTTCCTTGGTTAGATTAATTCCTAGATATTTAAGTTTAAAGGTAGTGTGAGTGGGATAAGCAAGATTGTTTTCCTGAAGTTTTTCTCAATGAGTTTGTTGTCAGATTTTAGAGGTGCTAGGGTCTCCTTCTGGAGGTTGCTTCTAGGCTTTTCTGACCTGAGCAAAGAATCAATCAAGGCAAACACAAAAAGTAGCAAGGGTTTATTAAAGCTAGGGGCAGAAAGAGGTTCCACAGAATGAGCTTGAGACAAATAAAAGTAGGAAAAGAAGTACTCCCTACAGTGTGAGGGTGGGCCACCAGACAAGAGTGGACACAGCAGTCCAACCTCAGTGTGGACTCTCCTAGTATCCGTGTTGTAGCCTGACCATTGTAACTTCATTGCTAACCACTGTGACTCCATCTTGACCTTTCATTATTGTCGCCATTTCCCTGTTCGGTATGCACCGCTTCCCTTGTGCCCCACTTTGACAAATATCAGTTGCCCAACCACATAATGTTATAAATGTCCCGCTGCCTGAGTAACATCTGCGTTCCAACCACTAAGGCAAGCCAATATCTGCATTCCTATTAAATAGCCCTTTCAAGGGACCAAGAATGGGACATGTTAAACTTTTGCCCACATACCTGCTCCCATTGTCAAACAGGACTCGTGCCCCCTGCCCCAAATATTCCCTTTTTCAGTCCCTTTTTCCCGCATGTGACTCAGTCATGACATTCCGGGTCATGAGTCACAAGCCATATCTTAGCTAAATATGGACATAATTCAAAACCAGCCAATGACAACATGCCTTAACCCCACAAGTAACTGCAGTTGGCTTCTGTATTACTGCTTGCTTCTGTATAACCCTAAGTAAAGCCCCACGTTGCGTGCCTCTTTGTACTCTTGCTTAGAGACCACTGCTGGGTACCAGCTAAAATAAAGCGCTCTCTTTTCTCTTTGAACATCTGCCTCAGTTGTCTCGTTCTTAGAGTACAACAATCCCCAACTCATCAGTCTGACACCAGACCTAGGAAGCCATGCTCAACTGCTCCCAAGAAGGCCCTGTGCAGGCCTTTGAGAGCTGTCCTGCACACACATTCTGGGCTCTTGTCACATCTCCTTTCCCAGATAGTTTTAGCCACACCCTACCTTCCTGTCTCAGGTTCATTCTCTGCTACTCGTTTGTGTGTTTATTTTGTATCCTGCCACTTTGCTGGGCAAAGTGATTATTTGATTATTAGTTCTAAGAGCCTTCTGGCGGAGGTTTTTGAACCCGTTATGTAAAAGATCATGTGTCACTTGCAATTAAGTCTGTTTTAAGTTCTTCCTTTCCTAATCACATCTCTTTTATTTCTATTGCTCGATCACCCTCACTAAAGTTTTTCACACTTTATTGAACAGTTGTGGTAAGAATGGGCGCCTTTGTCTTCTTCCTAAATTTAACGGGAAGTTTTCTCCAGTTAGTTTGAAGGCAACAGCAGTTTTGTCACAAATGGCTTTTATCTTATTGGGTTCAGATAAGATTTTTTTTGGTCCATATTTTATTAAGAGTTTATATCATGAGCAGATGTTAAATTTTGATAAAGGAATTTTTTGTATGTATAGAAACTATTATGTGATTTTTATCCTTCTGTTTATGTTATGTGTTATATTTATGAATCTATATATGTTGAACCATCCTTGCATTCCTAGAATGATACCAACTTGAATTTGGTTTAGTTTGGTTTGGCTTGGTTTGGTTTCTATGGGGTTTTGGGATTTTTTTTTTTTTTTTTTTTTTTTTGAGACACGATCTCACTATGTAGTTCAATCTGTCCTTGAATTTTAAGTGGTCCTCCTGCCTCAGCCACGTAAGTGCTGGAATTACAGGCATGCACTACCATGCCCAGCTAGGCCAATTTGGTTTTGAGGCATGATACTTTTAACCACTTACTCACCAATTAATAATGATGGAATGACCACAATTTGCAATTTTTTTTAGTTTTATTAGATAACAGGCAGTGTAAAGACAATAATTTTATTAAATGTATTCAATAATTTTTTCTGTGTATGGTATACATAAAATATTCAATACAAAATGCAGTGTTATAGTCTGGACAGTAAATACCTAATCTCCTTCAAAATGCTTTGGAATTACTGACTTCCTCTGAACAACACACACTATTGTCTTTCGTTGAACAACACACTCTCTGTGTTGTTATTGTTCTCTGAACAACACACTGTACACCGTTGTGTTAGTCTTTCTTTCTTTTCTGCAGGTGATAAATGTTGATAAGATGTCCACACATTAAATGGTGAAGTCATCAGTGATGGGCATCCTGGTTGACATTTTGCTAGTCCATATTCTTCAATTATTTGGTCTATTAAACCTAGTCTAAATTGTAAATAACTTTTCTTAACCCTTTTGTTTTGAATAAATAGCAAATGAATTCCATATTGTTTGATCTAGAAAGTGCATACATATTTTGCAGTATTTTTCCTTTCTTTCTAAGCAACAGTGCTTTATTGAAAACAAAGATTCATTTAAATGGATACAAAATTGCTGCATAAAGTGTTCTCAAAGCATGTTTCTATAGATAGAGATTATCCCTCAGTGAAAGAACAGCTACCAAAAGTATGTGTGTAGATGGAACAGCAAAACAAAAGGGGATTTGGAAGTGTGAACAGGTACCCTCGAAGGTCATAGCAGGGCCTGCTTAGACTGATACCTTGAGAATTCTTTTCCTTTTCTACAGAGTTTTAAAGCAGTGAATATATATCAAATAACTAATTTATTAGATGAAATTAATGTAACTATTTGGATGAACGTACTCTAAAGTTAAGGAAGGGCCAACAAGATAGTTCAGAGGACTAAGCACCTGCATGGCAAGCACAGGGACCAGGGTTCTATCCCTGTCCTGCATGTTGTGCCAGTTCCACCGTGGGGGCACCCTGAGCCAGCCACTGAGTCTGGCCATGGTGGCACATGCCTGTAATCCCAGGGATGGGGAAGCTAAAAGTGGGAGAATCACTAAGAGTCTGAGCTGTGTAGTGAGACCCTGTACCAAATACATAAATGAAAAAATGAGAAAAAGTTAAGGAACTCTTCTCTGTAGAAACTTTCCACAGATAGCTTCATCATGCGGCGTTTGGCTCTTCACAACTCTTTTGAGCCTTTCTGGCCATCTCACTATGCGGCTCTTTGGCCAAAACGAAATGAGACACCCCCTGTGCCTCAGCACAAATCAGCCTTTTTCTTCAGCGCAGCTCCGTGCAATCAGATCAAAATACTACACCAGCACGACTGCTGGCTTCCTCACCTTTGTCCCGTTCGGTGACCTATTTTTGTAAGGTTAGGGGAAATGTTGAAAAGATGATTCCAGGGTCTCCCCCAGGCAGATGAAGGGGAAAAGGCGGGAAGATGAGGCCAAGGCCACAGCGCAGAAGAGACAAAACTGTGGGCCTCTGGCTCCCAATTTCGGCCCAGATCACTTCTGATTACAGGATGGCTTTTTATATGCTCAACAACTCTGTGAGCACCATGCCTAGGATCACTATAATTGCCCACAATGGGAATTTTTTAGGTTTGTTTCTCTTTTCAAGTTCTATAACTTTCGTATTATGAGTAATTGACAATAAAGAAATACCTTTTGGTCGTTCAGAGCCTTTCAGGTCATAACGCAAATTTTTCCTGTCTGATATGCTAGCTTTTCTCTCTGTTTCAATTTCGTCTTTCGCAAGTCTTTTGGCCCTTTCTCCCTGTCCCTCTCAGTGTCCCCCACGTGTCTGGTTTGCATTGAAAAAGAACATCACCAAGTTCTGGAAAAGCACAAAAATTATATCTGTTACTACTTATGATAAGAGTTTTATAGATGGTAGCATAAAATTATAGAACACATTTTCCACAAATAAAGTAAACATGAATTAGTAGAAGAAAATAAGAATACATTACTAGATTTCACTAGAAACACACATCAAAGAATACTACAATATTCTAAATTGATAAAGTATGACAGAGTAATCTATATAAAACAAATCCACAGGGGTGCAAGTCCATCTCGTGCAAATAAGAGTCCCCTGGTTGAAAGGACACCTGCCTGGGTGACACTCAGGATAGTTGATACATAGAGAAATGAACTCTCCAAGAGACTTCTGGGACACAGTGCTGTGTTGGATGATTTGTTGTTTTCTGTTTGAAAATATCTTACTGAGAATTTGAGCATTTATGTTCATGCAAATATTAGTCCATAGTTCTATGTTTAGTCAATTTTTGTCTAGCTTCGTGTCAAGGTAATTTAACATTTGAGGAATGAGTTGGGCAGTGTTTCTCCTTTCCAGAGTACCAATAAAAATAAAATTAAAATTAATAAAAAATAGCTAGAGAAGTGTGGTAATTAGCTCTTTCTTAAAGTTGTTATAAAATTAAGCAGTGCATACACTGGGTCTCAGGCTTTGCTTGGTTGATAGGTTTTGTTTTTTATTATTATTATTGCTGCCATAATTTCATTGTTTGTTATTAAACTACTCAGGGTTAGTTTTTTTTTAATTATTCCCTTGATTTCATTTTGGTAGTTCATAAGTGTTAGGGAATCTCTCTATTTTTTGTAGATTTATTGGAATACAGATGTATAATCCTTTGGATTTCAGAGTTGTCTGTTTTGATTTTGCTTTCTTTATATTTATTTGTTTGTTTGTATTTAGGACAGGGTCTCACTACACAGATCGGACTCAATGATCCTCCTGTTTTCAGACTCCCAAGTGCTGGGATTACAGTGGTGCCACCATGGCCAGGCTCAATCACCTCTCAGCTCATCCTGTGGGTGGGGCTGCCTCAGCACACCGGGGATGCTTTCACCTTTCTAACTGTATTGAATCGGCCTTTTATTTCCTCCTTTTGGTAAGTCTGGCTAAGGATTTCTGTATTTTGTTTATCTTTTCAACAATGAGCCAACTCTGGGATTCATGGATTCTTTCTGTATCCCTTAGTCTCCATTTCATTAATTGGCACACTGATCTTCATGACTTCCTTCCCTGTTCCAGTTTTGGATTTGGCTTACTCTTGATGGGCATTGCTGGGCTGTTTACTTGAGGACATTCTGTGATTCTAATGTGAGAGCTCACAGTTAGAAACTTCCATGCTACTGAATATTTATTTATTTATTTATTTATTTATTTATTTATTTATTTATTTATATATTTATTTATTTATTGCTTGCTCAGGCTACCCTAAGTGTGGATAGGACAATGCTTTTGGATCTGGGGATTGAGCCCTGGTCCTTAGCGCTTGGCTACCTTGGCCAAGCAGGTGCTTAAGCAACTGAGCTAAACCGCATGCCCCCCAAAAGTTGAGAAGGGATTTTTTTTTGGCTGGCTCAGGCTGCTTTAAGGGTGGGTGTGGGGATCAAACCTCGATCCCCTGTGCCTGACTAGGATTGCCTGTGTAGGTGCTTAAACCACCAAGCTAACCAGAAATCCCCCCCATACTCCCTACCCCTGCAAAACTTCCATCTTAGAACAGCTTTCATGGTGTGCCACAGGGCTGGTCTGCCATACTGCCATCACTAGTTCATTCTAGGAAGTATGTAAATTCTTACATGATTTCTTCAGGAGCCCATTGATTCACAAGTGTGTATTATGTAATTTCAATCTTGACATAATTGCATTTAGATTGCTGGTTTCACTGCACTGTGAGCTGATCACATCCATGAGATGGCAGTGTGGCTTATATCTAGGTGTCTCCCCAAAGCCTCACGCTGTCACAGGTGGTGAGATCTGGAGTGTGAGACACTGCCATAAGCATGTGTGATGACTAAGTCCGTTGTTTGGTTTGACAATCACCCTAAATCTAGGTAGACTGTATAAAATAAAAAGAGGCAGGAAGAAACTGCTGTTGTCACTTGTAGCTTGTTGGTTGGCTTGCTGTTTCTGCCAGCTGGGAATGGTTTTTTTCTACAATGCCCCTCTAGCAAACCACCTATGTACTGAAACCTCTACAAACTGAGAGCCAAAATAAACTTGTCCTCTACCTTTGGATACCAGGTATTTTGTCTCAACAATGAGAAAACTAAGACAGATTGTCCCTAGTTTTTTGTATGCCTTATGGCCTAAGTTATGGTGTATTTTGTGGAAGCTCTTTGGCTACCAGGTATTTTGTCTCAACAATGAGAAAACTAAGACAGATTGTCCCCAGTTTTTTGTATGCCTTATGGCCTAAGTTATGGTGTATTTTGTGGAAGCTCTATGTTCTGCTGAGAAAAAGATGTGCGTTCTCTCACTACAGGGTAGAGCACTACAGGTAACGACAAAGTTTATTTGTTTAAAGGTGTGATTCGACTCTCATATTTCTTTGGTGTTTTGTTTGGTTCTCTTTCTTGAGACAGTCTCACTATGCAGTTTAGGCTGGGCTTGAACTCACTTTGTAGCAGAGGCTGGTTTCAAACTCTCAATGATCCTCCTGGCTCAGCCCCCTGAGCACTGGGATTACAGGTGTATGCCATCATGCCCATTTTTTTCTTGTGTGTGTGTGTGTAGTTGATCCGTTTGATAGTGGAGTAGTGAAGCACTCTCGCACACTTGTGTTATTCGATCTTTTGTGTCCAGTAGTGTTTGTTTTATTGAGTTGACTATGTCAGTGTTTGGTGCATAAGTTTAAATTGCTATCTCTTCCTGTTGAATTATTCCCTTTACAAATATGCAGGAACCTATGACATTTCTGATCGGTGTTGGCTTGGAATTCACTTTGTGTGAAAGTCGCACAGCTGCCCCCGCTTGCTGTCAGCCCTCTGCCACATGGAGCAGCAGCTGCAGCAGCAGCAACAGCAGCATTCTCCATGCCTGGAGACCCCAGCTCTGCCTCTCTTTGTGGATGAAGTGCATCCCTTGCATGGAGCGTAGAGCTGGGTTCTGTGTTCTACTCAAATTTGACAACGTAGCCTCTTGACTGGAAAGCTGAGACCAGTCAGATCGAGAGTAGCTGCTGAATGAGATGGACTGATTCCTGTCATCACATACATTTTCTGTTGTTGAATCCTTTATTTTCTCCTTGTATTTAACTGCTCGCCCTACTTAATATATTACCCTAGGCTCTTCTATTTTCCTGGCTTAATTGTTCCCCATATAATATCTTGAACTACTTTCTGTAGGGTTGCTTTGGAGGCCATGCATTTCTTGAGGTGGTTTTATTCATGGAAAATGTTTATTTCTCCATTAATTTGGAAAAATAGTTTTACTGGATATATTAATCTGGTTTTGTATTTGAGTTTTTGAAGGATTGGGGAGGCTTGCAAATATTCATTCCAAGTTGTTCTGGCCCTGAAAATTATATTGAAAAATCCACCACCATAAGTCTGATTGGTTTGCTTTTGTGAGTTATTTACTGCTTTTCTTTAATAG
>PVJA010006824.1:24234-71446 GCA_004027025.1 Myocastor coypus
TTTTTTTTTTTTTTGTCTTTTTGAGACAGGGTCTCACTATGCAGTTCCGACTGGCCTTGCACTCACTTTTGTAGCCCAGGCTAGTCCCGAACTCACACTGATCCTCCTGCCTCAGCCTCCTGAGTGCTGGGATTACAGGCGTGCACCACCACGCCTGGCTCTCTACTAGCCCTTTCATCCAGGTTTTTTTTTTTTTTAACTTCTATTTTTAAAATTTTATTAATTTATGTTATGCCAACTCTTCTCAAATTCTTCAATAAAATTGAAAGGGAAGAAATTCTCCCAAATTCATGTTTGGAGATAAGCATCACTCCAATACCAAAGCCAGAGGCCAATCTCTTTAATGAACATAGATGCAAAAATCCTCAACAAAATACTAGCAAACAATGTAGCAAATCATCAAGAAGATTACACAATATGATTAACTAGGATTCATCCCAGGAATGCAGGGATGTTTCAATATGTGCAAATCTATAAATGTGATATACCACATAAACAAAGCCAAAGACAAAAACTGCATGATTATCTCAATAAATACAGAAAAATCTTTTGATAAAAAAAAATCTCTACAGAAAATCAGAATAGATGGCCTTTCACTCACCATTATAAAAGCAGTATATGACAATCCAACAGCCAGCATCATACTAAATGGTCAAAACCTGAAAGCTTTTTCTCTTAAGTCAAGAACAAGACAAAGATGTCCACTGTCTCCACTCCTTTTAAACATAGTTCTGAAAACATTAGCCACAGCAATTAGATGAGAGAGAAATAAAAGGAATGATGATTGGAAAGAAAGAAGTTAAATGATCATCAATTGTGGATGGTATGATACTCTACATAGAAGACCCCAAAAACTTTCACCAGATGACTGTAGATTTATGTTATGGTTTATGTCTAGTTGTCCCCCCAAAGCCTCGTGTAGTCATTGGGCGGGGACCTCTAGAGTTTGAGACTTGATCCATGATCCCTGGGATTATGCGTTTTAGTACTGATGGGATTATGTGTGTAGCCTAAGTCGGAGAGCCTGAATGTAATATAGAGACAGAGAGACAGACTAAAGCTGTTGCTGCTGCTCTGCTGCCCTGATTGGCTGTCTGAGCCAGCATTTTGTTGCTGCTCCACCACCATGAACTGCATTCTCTGCTCTGTTCCTCTCAGCCTTGGGCCAGCCAAACATGGACTGAAACCTCCAGTAACTGTGAGCTAGATAAACCTTTCCTTCCTTCATTTTGAGTGTCGGGTATTTGTCTCAGCAACGAGTGAAAAGTAACTAAGACAATTTAATAACCAAATTCAATAGTGTAGCTGGATATAAAGTCAACACTCAAAGTCAACAGCATTTCTATACACAGATAGTGAACACATGAAGAGAAAAATTATCTGAACCATGCCTTTCACAATAACACCTCCCACCCCCAAAATGAAATACTTAGGAATCAATCTGAAAAAGAAAATAAAAGATTTGTACAGTGAAAATTACAGTAGCCTGGAAAAAGAAACAGAAGAAGATTTCAGAAAATTGGGAGATAAATATCTTCCTGGATAGGAAGAACCAATGCTGTAAAAATGACCATATTCCCAAAAATTGTTGTTCAGATTTAATGCAATACCATATGCAATATCATTAGTATACCTCACAGAACTTGAGAAGACATTTCTAAAATTCGTTTGGAACCAGAAAAACCTAGAATAGCAAAAACAATTATCAGTAACAAAAGTAAGTCAAGTGACAATACCATTACTAACTAAAAATTATGCTACAAAGTAACTGTGATATAAACATGATGCTGGCAAAGTAAATAAATAAATAAATAAATAAGTAAAACCTGGGGGTCAAACGATCCATTATAATTTGCAGAAACAACTCCAGACACACACAGCAACTGTATCTTTGACAAAGGAGACAAACACAATCAGTGGAAGAAAGATGGCCCATTTAGCATTTGGTACTGGAAAAACTGACTTTCTGTATGCCAAAAACTAAAGCTAAACTCATGTCTATAATATGCAATAAACTAAAATCAAAGTGAATCAAATATTTAACTACTAAAACAGAAACACTAGGCTGGGGAGATAACTTGGTGGTCTAAGCGCCTGACTGTCAAGCGCAAGGACTTGGGTCAGTCCCCAGTACCGCATGCCAAGCCTGCCCTGGAAGCTGCAGCTGCACCATACAGGCAACCAAAAGCAGGCATGGTGGTGCATGCTTGTAATCCTAGCACTGGGGAGCCTGGGACAGGAGGATCACTATGAGTCTGAGCTACTAGCAAGACCGTGTACCAAAGAAAGGAAGGAAGGAGAGAGAGAGAGAGAGAAAGAGAGAGAGAGAGAGAGAGAGAGAGAGAGAGAGAGAGGGAGGGAGAGAGACTTTGTCTGGAAAATGTAAACTTTGTGGCAATTGATTGTGTGATTCTTGTGAAATTCCTGAAAATGAGGTAATGCGGTTACTATGGAAACAAAAACATTTAATTTGAAAGTGAAGTCCAGGCGGGTACTGACAACTTTGGGAGTCCTGATCTACAGTCAGGGAATCCATCAGCTGCAAGCTTTCGACCAAAGCTTCCCTGTTCCTTTGCACATGGCCCCTTTTATGGTCACCTTTGCTGGCTTTCATCTGCTGCCACACTTCCCTTTCAGATTATTTACTCTTCCGTGTTCTCACCCTAGTGAGACAAGATCTGCACATGTGGTCTCATTTATTTCACTCTTGTGTAAAGTCTCTAGTTGCATCCATTCACCTATAAAAGCCTCAAGCTTATCTATCTATCTATCTATCTATCTATCTATCTATCTATCTAGAGGGGGGGAGGGATCTGACAAATACTCTGTTGTGTAAAGATACCATAACTTTTTCATACATTCCTCTGGTGATGGGCATTCGGGTTGTTTCCAAGATTTAGCTATGACAAATTGAGCTGCTATTAACATGGGCGCACAGAGGTCATTGTGGCATGAGGTTTTCAGTTCATCTGGAAAAGTACCCAGGAAAGGAATAGATGGGTTGGAAAGAACCATTTCTTCTATGAAATTTTCTATCCATTTACTCATTGTTCATTCTTTTAATAAAATTTTTAATTACTTATAATATATGAATTCGGTTTCTGTGTCACCCTTGGTATGCTTTCATTGGCTCCATGTCATTTATAGTCTACATTTTGCTGCTCCTTTGCCAGTCCAGCTACCATTTCTGATGTACTGAGTATATTAGGGACACTGAGTAAAGATCCTAGGTTCTGTCATCTCCCTCTGATAATGCCCACTTTTGTCTTGCGGGGCAGCTAAAGTACTGCCAAGAAGATTTTGCTTCAGGTTTGCTCTTAGTCTGGACAGCGTGGTCTCTCTTAGTTTACACTAACTTCTGTGGTGAACGAGGTTGCCGTGCCTGGGCCTATGTTCCAGTGTCTCACTAGCACTTTGTAACATCTTAAAGCTCTGCTCAGCTCTGATTACAGAGCCTCACTTTCTGCTGTAGTACCACATCCTTTCCAAATTTATCGGTTTATTTTTTCCTTTTTCATTCATTTTAATGAGAAAAAAGATAAAATAGCAATGAAACAGTTTCAAAACAAGTTAGTAGCATGGTCACAATAATTAATACAATGCATATTGTAGTCTTCATAGTAGTTATTCAAAGGAAAAGATGCAGATTTGATATCTTGCCTAAACAATATTACTACATACTTTTATTCTCAATGAACTAAGAGAAAGTACCTGTATATCTATTCTAACTCTATTGTGTATATAGTTTTTTTCCTATTTTTTCTTTCTAAAGTTTCTAATACTAGAATATATCATATCATGTCTTAAGATGCAGTATGAATCACAAAACAAAAATTATAATTAAATAATATTCAGAAAATTAATTTTTAAATTTTATTTTATTTTATTTTTGCCTTTTTGAAACAGGGTCTCACTATGCAATTCAGGCTGGCCTTGAGCTCACTTTTGTAGCCCAAGCTGGTCTCAAACTCGCACTAATCCTCCTGCCTCAGCCTCCCAAGTGCTGGGATTACAGGCGTGAGCCACCACACCCAGCAGAAAATTAGATATTAATTAACTAAAAATTAAATATCTCAAAACAGTTGTTATTGTATATGTCTAGTTGTCCCCCCAAAGCCTCATGCAATCATGGTGGGGACCTCTATAGATTGAGACTTGACCCATGATCTACTGGGTTTATGTGGTTTAGTACTGATCTAGAGTTTGAGACTTGATCCATGATCCCTGGGATTATGTGTTTTAAGTACTTCAGGGGATTATGGGTAAAGCCTAAGGTCAATAGGCTAAGGCGGAGAGTTTGATGTAATTTAAAAAGAGAAACAGAGAGACATATGCACACTGTTGCTCTCTGCTCCCTTGGTTGGTTGCCTGTGTCGCCACTGTTGCTGTTCCACTACCATGAACTGGATGCTCTCTGCCCTATTCCACTCAGCCTTGGGCCAGCTGAATATGGACTGAAACCTCCACAAACTGTGAGCTAAATAAACCTTTCCTTTCTTCATTTTGAGTGTCAGCTATCTGTCCCAGCAACAAGTAAAAGTAACCAAGACAACAATATTCCAAAATTCAAATCAAATTGTGATACCAACTTAGAGGACAGAATATTGTGTATTATATGTACAAATCTGTAATCAATTCAGAGTACTCACATAATATTTGAATAGGTTAACATATACACTCATATCAACTAAGGAAAAGTTTCCATGGTAGTAAAGTATTACTAAGAATAAAACATAATATAAATACTGGAATGGCAAATATATTACCAGAACTTCTAATAGTTTGGGGTAGGATATTGCACAAAATTCTAGTATGTTGTGTGCATGGACAACGTCCATGACACTTACTAGTGGCCAGGTATCACTTGCGGGACTGAGCTACTACTATTTCCTTGATATCCATCCTGTATACCCAGACAGAATCATGACCCATAGGGTGCAGGAGAAGTCCATTTGCACAATATGCTGATGGAAATATTTCGCTGCTGTATACAAAAGAATAGCTGAAAGATGGCCATTGTGTACTTCTTTTTCTCCTGTGTTTAATCATTTGCCCTATTTGGTGGGTTCTTTCCATTCTCCTACATGGAGCTGTGATCATTTTTGTCCCTCTCTAGAATATCTTTTAGTAGTCTATATAAGGTTGACTTTGTCATCATGAAATTCTTCAGTTGTTCTTTGTCCTGGAAGTATTTCACTTCTCCATTATACTTGAAAGAGTTTTGCAGGGTATATCAGTCTGGGTTGGAATTTGTTTTTTTACAAGACTTGTAGTACTTTGCTCCATTTGTTTCTTGACTTAATGGTTTGTTTGGTGAAATCTATTATTCTGATGGGTTTTCCTTTAAATGTGATCTGTTTGTTTTCTCTAGTGGCTTTTAGTATACTGTTCCTGTGCTGAATTTCTGGGATCTTGATTACTATATATCTGGGTGTGTTTTTACCCGGGTTCATGTTATTTGGAGTTCTATATGCTTCAGTTATTCTCCATATTTGGGAAGTTTTCTGCTATTACTTCTGCCCATATTCTTTTCATATTGTTTGTATTGACTCTTTTCTCATTGATGCCTATTAGTCTTACGTTATTCATCTTTTCATTGTCTTGCAGATGTTTAATTATTTTTTCCTGCAGCCTAGTTGTTTTAAAGAGATCTTTTAATACCTTTTCACTAGTTGAAATGGTGTTTTTAAGGTCTGAAAGTCAATTTTCATTTTCATTCAAACAATTTTTGCCAGCTTGTGATTGAGGTTATAATTTCCTTTGTAGCACTTTGTATAGTCTTTAGAACCACTTACTACTTTCATTATAGTTATCTTTTTTTATTTCAGAAATTATTTCTGATCTGATTTCCTCCATACCTTTCTGCAGCTGTTTCTTCGGATGCTATTATTTCAGAGACTTCTGGTGTGTGATTTCCAATTTCTTTTATGCTATTATCTCCTGCATTTGTTCTGGGTGGGCTCAAGGCCTGAGGGCACATTTTGCTCCTTCTCTTCACCATTTTGTATACCTTCTGACCTTTGGTGTAGAGCTTTGGTAGAGTTCTTACCTTAGCACCAGATCTGGATCTACCAAGTTCCAACTCGTCCAGGTGGATGTGGCTTGGGTCTGGCTTCTGAGCTCCACTTCTTCCTGCTGCAGCCCTTGGAGGTGAACCTGCTGTGCCACTCTGGCAAGATGCTCTGCCCCTGGATCAGCTGGGTGAATCTTGTCTCTAGCCTCTCTGCGGGGAGGTCTGTAACAGTTTTCCACACTGGGCCTGTCTGATGCATGAAGTTCCACTCACATGCCAGGCCTTGTTGACGGGCCGAATGAGTTTCTGGTAGGCCCCAGGCTGTCTCAATCATGTGCTGGGACTTGTTGCTGGGTGGAAGGAGTTTCTGGTGGGCCTAGGGCAGCCTCACTCATACACTGGGCCTGGTTGCTGGGTTGAATAATTTAGCAGTTTAAAGTTCCCTTCTGCCATGTTCTCAGATTCTGGGTAGGAAATTATGTAGAGTGGGCTGTGTAGGATTCCATCTGCTCTGAAATATCTCAAGCCCAAGCTGTGAAGACTTGAGCCCTGAGCCTAACTTGACAACTTGACAACCAGTCACTGACCTTCCCGGTGCCTGGCTTCAGATGACTTAATTCCAGGACTCCGGGCAGAGTCCCAGCCTCTCTGTGGGTCAGCTCTCCCTCAGCACAGCACCCTCGCAGCAGGCAGAGCTAGTACATAATCACCCAAAGCCCCAAACGCAAGAGAGTCAGTGAGAAAACATGAAATGTTGATGCCTCTGCATTGCCTGGCCAAACAGATCATAGGCTCCTTCCCTGTGTGGGTGTTTGAGGCAGCCACAGAGCATCGGAACCCAAGAGAGAGAAACATACTTCACCTCCTAACAGGACCCTGCCAAAGTCACAATTCTGACTAGTGCATGGGGAAGCAGGTATTGTTTGACCATCTTTATAAAATTCAGTCCAGCATAGTCCTTCAGTGGTTCTCCTAGGCTTCTCAGGGTCTTTCACTGAATACAAGCAAGCTGGGGTTTACCAGGTGCCAAGGGCCTTTCTGGGACGTCCCCGTGGTTCCCTTCTACATAGCACATCATCCCTCCACCCCCAGCTCCCCAGCACCCCCAATTCCAAGCTCTGTCCCCTCTGCTTAGCAAAATTGCACTTCTGCTTTGAAGTCCTATTTTCCCAAGCTCAGGCTTGGAAAGTGCCCCGAAGCAGAAAGCCTAAGTAAATATGGAGCTCGGTGGCCACAGTGTATCCCCCAGGGCTTGCCGTCCAGTGCCATCCTCCTTGAGGATGTTTGAAAATAGCTACCTCAAAGACTGTTCTGTTTTGTATCCACTCAGTGTGAGACACCCTGGAGAACAGATGCTAATGCGGCTCTCAGCTGCCCTTGCCCCTGATGCTCAGAACCCTGAAGTGGTTCTCTCTCCTTGAGCACAGCAATACTTAGAACACAGTAGATGTATTGGTCAGGGATTTACTTAGAGGAACAGAGCAGATAATGTAAGGAATGGATAGTAACACCAAATATACAATGTATAAGGAATTATAGGGTTGGCTTACAATAGTCAGCCACAGAGTCAGATGAAGAAGTGTGCAGAGGGCATCTGCATACCCCGACTGAAGAATTCAGTCCCAAAGTCTAAAGCTCACTGCAATGCTCCATAAAAGCCTCTATCCCTCCGCTGATGGGTCTGCAAGGGAAGACTGAAGAGTCTGTGATGGACACTGAAGAGTCTGTGACGGAAGGCGAAAGATCCGAGCTGGAAGTTTGCACTGCAAGCCAGATGATGAGGTCCAAGCCAAGGGCAAAGACTGAAGCTCCTCCAACAAAGTGGCAGTTCAGCCTCTTCCTCAGCCCCTTTTCAATGGTCTCTTTCTGCTGATTCATTCTGGGCTGGGCCCACTGCATCCTAGGGCCAGCCCTCTGTTCCCACCCACAGGAAGCCAAGTTGACACAATGTATCAACCACTACAATAGGGTTCTACAATTATGCATCATGATTACTGTACATTATTATGTTACTTGAGATAGTAGTGTCTCTTTCACTGTGGCCTCTTCTTTCCTTGCTGGTGTGTGTGTGTGTGTGTGTGTGTGTGTGTGTGTGTGTGTGGTACAGGGTCTTACTACGCAGCTCTGACTCACAGTGATCCTCCTATTTGAGCCTCCCCAGCACTGGAATTACCCCCGATCTCAGTGGCCAGCTCAGCATGCCCTGGGGGGCAGGGCCAGCATGGCATACGGGACCAGGAAACGAACCCTGGTCCCTAAGCTTGCCAGAGCAGGTGCTTAGTCTACTGAGCTATCTTAATGGCTGGCTTTTAGAAGCAAGCTGTCCTTTTATAAGGTAGCATACAACTGAGCAATCTCTTGTCAAAGCCAGTGCACAACTGGAGTCCTTTGCCTGAAAACTTTGAAAGCACTGACTGATGAGACCCCAGTGACAGACTGTCACCTTCCAGAGAGGCCACCTAAAGGAAGTAAGGAGCTATGAGCCATAGAAACTGTTGAGACAAGAGCCGCGTGCTGTTTTAAACAACCAAGCTTGTGACGCTGCCGCTGTACAGCAAGAGGTAGCTAACACGGGCACCACAGCCAATCTAATGCTGCCGGCTCACCTGTGACTATGACCACGGCCTCTGTTATGACCCGCACAGCAGGAGGGCCTGTCACGTGGGGCCTGCCTGGGACAACAGAAGAGGGGTCCCACGTGGGTGTGCCGCTGATGCTCAGACAATTGGAAGAGCCCTCTCAGCCTCGAAGCACCCTCTGATAGCCCAGCATTCCACAGTCCACTTTCAGGGTTTTATTCTTTGTATCAATCACATATCCACTGTGCAAAGTCATGTTTTCTCTTAGGCGGCCGTTTCTGTGTCTGACACCAAAAACACCAAAGGTGCATTACAGGCTCCCCTTCCTTGGAGAAGGCGCGGTGCTCTCCACGTGCTCCCTTATGTACTGTCCCGTGTGGGTGGTGCTTATGACAAGTCCCTGAAGCAAGTGCCCTTACTGTCCACACGCTCGGCCTTAGGAATCCTTTAGGGAGGTGGGTTCAGGCACCATGGTCTGGGACTCCTCAGTGCTGGGCTCTTTTTTTTCCCAAATCTTCCCCTTGCCTCAAGGGCAGCTGCAGTAACTTCCCTGGGGCTCAGTATTTACATCCAAAAGAATGATTCCCCACATCACAAGCTATTGAGAGCACTATAGGCCAATCTAGGGGAGGCTTAAGGATTAAGGAAAAAACTCAAGAACAAGAGGGAAGGAGGTAGTCTGCTCCTAACCCTGTGAGAAATACTTGTGTGCAGAAAATTTCTGGAGACAGTGGTGATCATCGCTGAGTCACAGCACTTGAAGAGAAAGTGTCTTTCTAGGTATTCTCCATCTCAAGTCTGAGAACTTGAGGGTTTTGATTCCCCAATTCTACAGGGGCAGTATCCATGCCAGGCTCTGTATCCCTGACTTAGTTACCTAAACAAGGGACAGAGCCAGGGTTAAGGGCACCACCAAGGATAAAGTAGTTTTTACACTAGCAATATGTTCTGCTGTGTCTGCAACAGGCATGCTCAGATACAGCCATGGCATTGCCTTCGATGAAACAGGAGAAACCTTCTTTTAAATTCTGTTCTGAGATGAAGCCACGCCACGCACCCCCCCGCCCCAAGCCAGCTCCAAGCTGTCTCAGTCATGCCTGGTCATTCCTGCATGGGGGACGGCAGTTGGGTGTCATTCTCTGGCATGCCACGGGCATGGCCTCTGCCACTGGCCCTCAGCTCACACACATGCAAGGGGGACCTCTCAGAGCCTTGCCCCCAGTCCTTCCCCCTGTTGAGAAGTAGAGACCCCTCCAAAGGCACTGCCCAGATCCCAGGCCATCTGCTCTGGAACCAGCCTCAGGCATACCCAGGCCCTGCTTCCTGCCCCCAGTCCCTGGGTACAGAAGTTGACATCCTTCCTTGGGTTTCCATGGAAGCGTCTGATGCTTGCTTCCCTGCAGCCAAGGGCAGACACATATGTGAGTCTAATAGATAAGAGAACAATCAATCACTGAAAGCAGAAATGGATGCATGGCAGAAAAGCAGATAAATGGAAAGAAAAGGAGGGCCTTTTGGTTGAAGCTCCTCCCAGCTGGTCCTGGCTCCTCCCAGCTCCTCCCCAGCTCCTCCCAGGGTCCGGAAGTGCCTTCAGTCTCCTTCTGTCCTTGCTCTGCCTCCTGGCACAACATCCTTCTTCCGCCCCTGTCTGCTCAGGGAGCAGACTTGCCCATGCCTTCAGCCTCCCCTGCCTAGCTCCCTCCCCTTTCTGGAGCTTCTTCAGCAGGGAATGCCTCCTTCCTAAGCCTGCCAGCCAGCCAGCTCTCTGACCAACCACACTCCCTGCCTGAAGTCACTCTAAAAGCCCCACCGGATGCCAGAATCATCCTTGGGCCTTGGCCCTCAAGATTTCTGGGCTACACACAGTGTGCTAAAGCTCCCTGGGAATCACACGGCAGTGACAGAGCTATGAGCTTTTCAGAGAGGGTCACTCTTGGGCTCAGAAATGACCCCTCCACTCTCTAGCTGGGCCAGTTTTCCCTGTCCCTAGCAGACTTCGGTTTCCTCTGCCATGAAATGGGCACAGTTGTGCCCACTTTTGGAATTACTTTGAGGAGTAATGAAAATATAAGTGGTGGGCAATCTTTGTAATATCAGCCTTTCAGTTATCATGAATGTCTTTTTCTAGAAAACATAAGCCCTCTCTCTCCAACTCCTAGCCCATTATAAAAAAAAAAAATCTAGCTACTTTTGCTGGCCACATAATCAGTATGCTGTCTTCTCCTGAGATGCACCAGGACAGACTTGACGGTCTGTTGAAGTCTGGGAAACAAGCGGTAGCTTTTGCTATATTGCATATAGTTTTATTTGACAGATGAGAACAGAACCATCAAGTGCCAGCGTACATCAACAAGGACCCCACCTCATCACTTTCCCTGAGAAGTGGCATTGTTCGCCTGTCTCAGTCTGGGCAGGCCCTAAAACACCCACAGAAATTAGGGGCCGCAGTGCTATGCAGCTTGCTGGCAGGGAGCTGGCTGACTCTCTGTTGGAGCTGCAGCTGCCAGACCCAGGAGGACAGCCAGGCTGGGCACTCTCAGGGGCCTGGAAGAACAGTGGGAGGCCTTTTCCCCACAAACTAGGGGGCTCTGCAGAGCAGATGCCTGGCAGCGGAGGGACAGCCTTCTTGCTAAAAGTAGCCTTAAGCAAGCTTGCCACCAGGGCACGCCAGCTGAAGGTGCCCTTCCTCAACAGGACAAGACGTCATGGGGCCCGATAGAGACAGAGAAGAATAACGGGCTCGCGAGTCAGCCAGTCCCTCACAGTCCACCCAAAATCAGTGCCCCAAGGGTGTAAATTCTGGATGGGTTCTTGTAGTAAAATGCACATAACGTATATTCACCATGTTAGCCATGTTTAAGTGGACAGCTCTTTCAGTATACCATGCAGCTATTGCAGCCCTTCATCTCCAGAACCGTTTCACCTTTCATTATTGTTGTTCTTAACCTTTATTTATTTGGTACAGGGTCTCACTATACAGCTCAGACTCGTAGTGATCCTCCTGTCTCAGCCTCCCCAGTGCTGTGGTTACAGGTATGCACCACCATGCCCACTCAGTTCTGGACCAGCACCGCATGTGGTACCAGGCACCAACCCCAGGCCCTTGTGCTTACCAGGCAAGTGCTCAGACCACTGAGCTGTCTCCCCAGCCCCAGAACTGGGGGCTCTGGCTAAACAGCAGCACCATGCCTACTCTCACCCCAGCCACTGGCAGCGTGATCCTGCAACAGCCCTGTGTAATCCTCTTGCTCTAAGCGCCTCATGTGAGCAAAGTCACACAGCCCTGGCCTCTCAAGACTGCTGCAGCTCATGGAGGGTCTCACTCTGTCACGGCTGGTCGTGCGACCATGTCAGTCAGAAGGCCCTGCCTGCTGGCGGCCATGTCAATGTGCCCTGCACTATGTGTCTGTCAACTCCTTGTGGAGACATGGGTTGTTTCCTTCTTCAGCTGCTGTGGACACGAAGGTGTGATGCGCAGCTGAGCCCCTTGCAGACATTTCTGAAAGGACTCTGACTATAAAATTAACAGATCTAAACCCAGTTGCTCACACCTGCACACTAACCAATGGCCAATGTGAGACTAGCAAGCTTCACTCCTCAGCAGGGCAAGACCCCGCAGCAGCTGGAGACCGCCCCAGACACCACCACCCAGACAGCCAATAAGGCCCTGGCCACCAAAAGCCAGAACCTCCGTCCAGCCCACCTGTGGAGACAGCGGGGTGACTAAGGTCAAGGAGAAGCCATGTCTGCAGATCCAAGACGTGGCCGAGCCTGCTCTCTCCGCTCTCCGCTCTCCGCTTCAGCTGCTCGACCACCACTCTTTGCACCTCGGAAACCACAGGACAGCAGAGCGCAGACCTCAAGACCCTCAGTCATATTTTAACTCTGTGACTTCCTGGAGGCGGCTTACCCTAGGGCCTGAACACAGCAAGGTGCAGGGGGCTTTCTCTGCGCAGATGCATGGCTCCCAAGAACTGCAAAGGGCAGCAGGAAATGTCCGGGAACCTATCAATGATGGCACGATGCATTTCATAAGGGCAGGCCTGGCTCTGGGAGGGTGTAGGGACCCTCCCCAGTACCCCATCACATGGCCCAGAAGCAAGTAGGAAGCACTGGAGAGATGAAGAGGACAGGAGAGGAGGAGCCAGCAGAGACAGCCCAGGGGCCTCCGTGGGGAAGCCAGGCAGCCTGGCCAGAGCACCATGAGAAGTGGAGGGGTGGGTATAGCTCAGAGGTAGCCAAGTCCAGGCCTGCCAGGTGAGGGCACTGGGGGGAAGGCTCTACTGGACTCATCAGAGAGCCACGGATGCCCATGGGCCCCAGAGTATGCCAGAACACAAAGCGGCGATCTGTGCTCTTTAAAACATAGTGACAGTCATTCAAAAAGGAACTGTACGCTGACGAGATAGCTCAGCGACTTCAGCACCCACCTGCCTGGCGAGTGCAAGGCCCTGAGCTTGATCCCCCGTGCCCCTCTCCCCAGAAAAGGAGGAATTGCAATGGCAACTGGTTTGGTTTTATTTTTGTTTGTTTGTTTGTTTGTTTGTTTTAAGTGCACCACTCTTCACGACCCTGGCTGAGATACAATTTTGGGGAGAGAGCTAGAACAGAGCCTACAGGCCTGCTAAGCAGCAGTTTCTCCACCTGGCTCATCAGAGAGTTGCACTGTGCTGCCTGTAAAGTCCCTGAAGGCCCCAGTGGTCTGCAGAGAGCAAGAGCTTGCTTCATTCGCCTCCAAGCCTGCCCAACTCTGCCCCAACAGGCAGCCACCTCCTCGCTTGTCCCTTCACAGCTCCCTTTATAGACAGACCCATGTTTGGGGCACACCATCCTCAAGGGTCAGCGAAGCAGTCTGAAGGGTGTCTCCCTGCGCCCCAGTGAGCCAGGATCTGTGAAGCAACCAAGACCAGCTTGTGGCCTTCTTCAGTTTGTTTGTTTGTTTGTTCAAGGTTTTTGGGGGATTGGTGGTACCAGGGATCAATCAAATTCAGGACCTTGGGCTTGCCAGGCCAGCACTTATTCCACTGAACTATCTCCCCAGCCCCTGGCCTTCTTTGTTGCCTTCACATTAGAAAAGCAAGTGCTAGATCCTATGCCTGGGCAGCAGGTGTCTAGGCCAGGCAAGAGGAATTTTTACTTGGGTTATGGCCTCTCTCTCTCTCTCTCTCTCTCTCTGTGTGTGTTATTGTTTCATTTGGTTTTTTTGGTTTTAAGATAAGATCTTGCTGTATAGTGTAGGTTGCTGGTCCTAAACTCACTGTGTAACCCAGGCTGGCCTCAAACATTGATCTCCCTGCTTCCCAAGGGCTGGGATTATAAGCAAGCACCACCATGCCTGGCTGGCTGGAGGTTTTGGCATGAAAACCCCTTGTGAATGAGGAACTAATATCGAAAGTAACATCTTCAGGCTGAGGAGATAGTTCAGAGGCCTAAGTGCCTGCCTGGCAAGAATAAGGACGCACATCTGAACCCCGGTACTTCATGTCATGCCAGTCCTTGAACCCAGGGCAAGCCTTGCCAGCTACCCAAATCAGGTGTGGTAGTGAATGCCTATAATCCCAGCACTAGGGAGGCTGAGGCAGGAGGATCACTATGAGTCCAAGTTGTATATGAGACCATGTATCAAATAAATAAAAGATTTCTTTTAAAATTACAAAAAGAAAGCATCTTTTCTGATTCAGACGAAAACAAAATTTATAAGGAATCATAAATTTAAAAAATATATAAGAATACCAGGCATGGTGGCGCACGCCTGTAATCCCAGCACTTGGGAGGCTGAGGCAGGAGGATCGATGTGAGTTCGAGACCAGCCTGGGCTACAAAAGTGAGCACAAGGCCAGCCTGAACTGCATAGCGAGACCCTGTCTCAAAAAAAACAAAAGAAAACAACAACAACATATATATATATATATATATATATATATATATATATATATGTATATATATATATATATATATATAGAGAGAGAGAGAGAGAGAGAGAGAGAGAGAGTTCCTCATCAAGTTTTAGCTGAAGAGAAATACAGCCATTCTACCAAGAATGTGAATCCAAAATGGGGTGTCTATTTTAAACCCATCCCAACACCAGATGCTGAAGGACTAGGATCCAGGACACAGCAACAGCTTTAAAACAGTAGCTTTATATCACCTTCTTCTTTTATAGGAAGGCTGTAAAAATTAAGGAAGTTTTTTAAAAAATACAACAGTCACAAAATTAAAATTTTGATAATTATAAGATGAATCTAAAAATTAAAATGCTATGTGAAGGAAACACCTGAAAACAAACTTTTTTCACAGAAAATGTTCTAGGTCAAGGAGTTTACCCCTGAGAGCTATAACAAGCACTTGCAAAAGAAAGAAAGATGACCTGATACAGAGCCTTCTGGAAACACAGAAGGCGAAAGCGCTGCATTGTTCACTTTATACGACCAGCATGACTTTAATTGGAAATTAGAAAAGTACAGAAGAGATTTATTGAAATTTCGAGGCAATATGTGTGGAGGTTCCAAAATAGGAGAGCAAAGTAAAGGAATACAGATAAAAAGCAATATATAATAACGTAAGACTGTCTAACATTCAAAAATTAATTAACCACATTAACAGAAGCAAGGGGAGAATAGAATTCTAAGAGATACCCAAAAGATGTGCTTGATTTTTTTTTAAGACTTGTCAGTAACAAAAGTTTCATCAAGCTTAGAGCAATGAGAAACTTCCTAAATACAACAGCAAACAAATCACGTTGTATTCAATTGTGGCAACACACACACGTCTCGCTGGGTAGAGAAGAAGCACGTGACCAGAGACCCCCTCGCTGTGTGCTGTGGAGACCTGGGGTGATGTGTCACCCCTAGAGACCCAGTGTGGCAGGGTCAGGCCCCTGGGTAGCCAGAAGCTTCCCAGTCACAGGAGCCGAGCGCACCCTCATCACACCTCTACAGCCACATGAAGCATGCCCATGGGCCAACCTTGGAGGACATGTCTCCATTCTTCCCCAACACAGTGCATCCTCTGGCTCCCCAGTAATGGTACAAGTCCCAAGCACAAAGGCAAATTCCCTTCTCATAAGACAGAGAAGTGCCTTAGCACATGACAGTATTGATTTAAAGTCCAAAATCTTGAGATAAATCTCATCATGGAAGTGTCTAAACCTTGTGTGACAAGGCCCCAGAACAGCCCATGAAGCCCAGTGCTGCGCGTGGTCCCTCTTCTTCTATACAGCCATGACACCGGAAAGGGTCATCTGTCCAACACCCTTCTCAAGCCCTTTCAGGGCTTGCTAGGGCTTCTGCCAGGTTGCCCCTCCAAGCCTCATGCCCTCATTGGGGTTGCTGCTAGAGTCTGTGATTCATCCATGATCCAGTGCAGGGATTCTAGGTGTGAGCACCTCACTGCCCTGGGTCAGTAGCCCGGATGCAGTACAAGGAAGAGGGAGAGGCTTGCTCTTTGAAGGAGAGGCTTGCTCTTTTCCTCTGCTGCCCCTACACCTGCCCTTTTGCTTTTGCTGTGTTGCCGTTTGCCTCCACCACGAACAGCTGCTCTCTGCCATGTGTCACTCTGCCATGGAGCCAGCTGAGGACGGACTGAAACCTCCACTAGCTGGGAGCTAAATACACCTTTCCTTCCTTCATTTTGGTGTTGGGTATTTGTCTCAGCCACGAGAGAAGAGTAACTGAGACAGGCTGACACAACTTCTACTTACCAGAATTCTGTTTCTTTGACCTGACACCAAAATATCAAGAAGAAAAAATTGACAAATTGAATCTCATCAAAATTTGGAAGTCTACTGTGTGGAAGATGTTGCTAGAAGAAAAATGTGGGAGGAATGTTTGCAAGCCCCATATCTAACAAAGGATTAAAGAATTTTCTTTTAATCTCAATAAAAAAACAAACAATTGGCAAAAGGGTTGGAGAGAGAGCTCAGAGCCAAAAGCACCTGTTTAGAAAATGGACAAAGGCCATAAAAGTGTGTGCATGAGTCAAACAAGCATGTGTACAGAAGAAAAGATGAGGCTAACCAGCTCAGTGGACTAAAGCCCTGCTTAGGCAGAGTGCAGCGGCTGGGGTTCAATCCCCAGGGTGTGCCGAGACCTGATTGAGACTTGGCAGGATGGTGCCCACCTGTAATTCTAGTGCTTGGGAGGAAGAAGAAGAAGAAGAAGAAGAAGAAGAAGAAGAAGAAGAAGAAGAAGAAGAAGAAGAAGAAGAAGAAGAAGAAGAAGAAGAAGAAGAAGAAGAAGAAGAAGAAGAAGAAGAAGAAGAAGAAGAAGAAGAAGAAAGAGGAAGAAGAGGAAGAGGAGGAGGAAAGATGGAGCTGGAAATACGGAGATACAGCTGAATAGCACAGCTCCTGCCTGGCAAACATAAGGTCCTGAGTTTGGTAAAAAGATAAAGAAGAGGCAAGAAGGGTGGGGCGGAGAGGAGGGGAAAGGAGGCAGTGGGGGCGGGGGCAGAGGAAAGAAATCCAGCATGCATGAACCAGTGCAAATTATAACTGTAATGAAATATCACCACATACTGGTCTGAGTGTATAAAATTAAGTGTAGCAGCAACACCAAATGCTTGCAAGGTATGCAGACAAACTGAATCACTGGCATATTGCACATAAGACTGCAAAACAGTACCGCTGCTCTGGAAAAAAAAAATGTGGTAGCATTTTGCAAAGCTGAATACTTAAGTATTGCAAAACCCAGCAATGGCACTTTAGGATATTTATCTCAGTGAAATGAAAACTTTGGTCCACAAAATTTGTGCATGAATATGCATCGCAGCCTTATTAGCCTCAACCTAGAAACAGCTCAGTGGCTGAATAATTAAACCAACAGCAATACATCATAAGAGGAACAAAACTCAGCAGCAAAAAGGAATGGACTACAGCTCCCAGCACCAAGTCAGTGGCTCTCCCGGAAGGGATTATTTAGGGGGTGGAACTGCTCTATGACCTGGACTCTCATGCCAATGGCAGGCATGATATTTTGGAAGATTTAACCACCAGGAAAAACTGAGTTCGGAGCACATGGAATCTCTTTGTATTTATTACATATAAAACTTCAGTGGTCTCAAAATGAAAAGGGTGAGGAAAACATGTAAGTGGCTTGGAACTGGATAGCTGAATGAAATTGAAAACTGTTCAAGGAATCAGATAAGGAAAAAGCCCTGGCTGCTTCCAACAAAACAGGTAGAAATATGGTCATTAAAGATGGAGGTAGTGAGGACAGAAAATGTGGCAAGAAGAGAGGTCCTAAATTGCCTCAGAACAGCTAAACCTCCGTGAAGAAACTCCTAACAGAAATTGAAAATATGAGAACACTTTTGGCAAGGAGCCTTTTATTGGAAGTTGGAAGAAGGAATACCCTAGTTAAGTGGTAAAAGATGTCCAAAAAAGTCATGCCAGGCAGTTATATCCAAAGCTGCATGGACCACATTTGCAGTCCACAACTACCACAGCCCTGGATTCAACCAACCGTGGATGGAAGAAATTCAAAGAAAATCTGCGACTGTGCTGAACATGAACAGGCTTTTTTCCCTTTGCCTTCATTCATTAATCCATACAGCACAACAATGATTTACATCTCATTTGCATTGTATTCGATACTGTGAGTAATCTAGAGATAGCACACAAGAGGATTGTGTAGGTTAGAAGTGAAAGTTATGCCATTTTATGTAAGGAGCTTGTGCAGACTTAGATTTGCCATCTGCTTGGGATCCTGGATCCCAGCTCCCACAGATTCCGAAAGATGCTTGTGCCTGAAGTAACACGTTTGCTTGTATGCTAGAGATCGCAAAGTGCCGACAGCAATGCAGGACCGCCAAACAATATAGGATCAGCAGGAAAATAAATGTAACTCCAAACCTGCAAGATATCTGAGATGGAGTTTATGTTCCCCAAAATCAAAGAATGAATTCTAAGGAATGGTGGAGGCTGAGGGTAGGAAGTTTTATTGAGAGAGAGGTAGCTCCTGCCTGAGACAGGGGAAGATCCAAGTGGGTTTCCACTTTGCAAAGGAAGTTTCATAGAGCAAACAACAAGGTGTTACAGTGCAAGTGAAAACTCTGATCAACCAATAAGACTATAAGTACAGCTGTTTAAGTAACTTTGACCCAACGCAGGAAGCAAGTCATGCAGCAAGTATGCATGGAAAGAACAAGCAACTTGACAGGAAAAGATGGGTCTGGGGGACTTGGTCATCCACCAAGGTGACTGATGTCTGTCTAGACTTCATTAGACCAGGTGTCACCACTTAACCAGGGAGACATTTGGCCTGGTGGCTCTGTCTTATCCTGAGGCCTCGCCTCCAAAGGATGCACCTCTGGCCACAGCTCTAATGCTCTTTTTATTTTTAATACCGACTCTCTGAAGAGCCTAGCACTATCTGACTCCCTACAGTGGTCATACCTACCTGAGCTGTATCATAGCTGATAGGTTCTGGCCCAAGTGAAAACTGCTCAACTGTGATGACCCTGACGCAACATAGCTGAATTCCAAACACAACGGCTTCCCTTCCCAATGATCACTTCGTACTCTTCTCTACCCCAGTCTGGGACACCTACACCCCACACACAAGGGAGCACCAATCAGCTCCTTGTGTGTCACTGAACCAGCCCCTTGAGCTCTGCCCATAGCAAAATCCATATAGCCCCAATTCCCCTTTGTCTCAGGTTAGAGGATCCCCCTCCGTCTCCCTGCCATTGATCCCCTCTGTGTCCTGCTCAGTGGCAATGTTGCTGTGCCACTGAAAAAACTAATAACAGTTCTTCCTAGTTTGTTCTAGACAGAGAGAGAGAGAGAGAGAGAGAGAGAGAGAGGAGGAAAGAGGAGGAGGACTACTCCGATGAGTATGAGGAGGAAGGAAGGAAGGAAGGAAGGAAGGAAGGAAGGAAGGAGAAAAAGAGTAGAGAGGGAGAGATAGAGACAGAGAGAGACACAGAGAGAGTGACAGAGACACAGAGAGATGTTGAGACACAGAGAAAGACAGAGGGGGAAATGGATAAACAAGTCTGGCTGGCTCGGCACTGTTCAAACCTTCCGCTTTCTGATTCCATCCTCTGTCACCTCTGCAATTACTCCATGCCTGCGGGCACTCGTGTAACTTTGGCTTTGAGTTTAGAACTTTAGTCTTATTTTGGTTTGGGGCTTCTCTAGTTGTTGCGTTATCACTTTTGTAATTTCCATCCACCCTTTCTTTGCTGAGATTTCCTCCTTTTTCATTTGTCTCCAGAGACTTCATGGTTCTTTGTTGAACATTTTTGGGCCACTTGAAATCCACATCCAAAAGCCAACACCTGATTCTTCGCCTCCGCACTGTGATCTGCCAGCTGCTTTTTGTGACTTTCTAGTCTCTTGCTGTCAGTGATTTTCAGTGCTAATGTGAACGTGAGGGACACTGGAATCCGTTTAATGTTTCTTTTTATTCAGGCAGCCCCGTGAGGAGGAATAGTGCAAGAGACAACGGCGGATACTCATCGTGTCCAGCTCCTCTCTGGCCTTGCTGACGGCGCCCTGCTCTGGGATGTGGGCCTGTGCCTCCTGCTGCCACCTGGCGAGTGGGGTCGAGGCTCCTCCCTCCGTGGACACTGGCACTTTCCTGGTGCCCTGACTTGCGCAGACTGATTGGTTTGCAAGGTGAGCCCCTAAGAGGGCCGCAGTGCTGCCAAGGAAGGCAAAGGAGAGGTCTCCGCTGCTGCTGCCCGGTGGAGGCGGAGACTCAACCTTGCCTGCGGACACCAGGACAGAGGGGAAGCAGAGCGCCCCACAGCCTCACTTTCCTTGGCGTTCTTCCACTAGGCTGATCCCAAGCACGGGGGAAGGCTAGTCCTGCTCCCACTATCTCACTAGCCTTCGCAGCACAGGAAAAGCCCCCCCTCTGCTCTACTGTGTTTAGTGTCTGAGGCCTGCAAATTAAACTGACAGAAAACAAATTAGCAAGAGGAAAAACGTTCCGTTTGTGCACAGAACCCGTGCACAAAGGAGAACGCAACGTGAGCGACTCCGGGTGGTGATTAAAAGTTGGGGGGAATAAAACCATCTTAACAATGGGAAACACACGTGTAGAGAAAAGAAAAGAAGAAAACAGATCGACGCTTCTGAGGGTAGTGAATTGTGGGAAGAAGCATATGCAGAGGAACTACTAGAAAACAAGGTTTCTTTTAGCAAGTTGTGTTTTGTTTTGTTTTGTCTCAGATCTAAGTCAACACCAACCTTTCGTCTCCACTGTTCCTCATGTGAGAAGCAAAAAGTCAAATGTCCCCTTTCTCTGCCTGAGGAGAGAGCTTGGCCCTTGTCTGCTATTTCTCCCTTCACTTTGGCTCAGAGTAATCCCAGTGCCCAAGTGCTACGTTTGGGGCCATGTATTCTGATTCTCTTCCGTTCTGCCACTGCCAGAGGGAGCAGGGCCAATTCACCACTGGGCCTCCTTCACACTTTCCTGGCAACAAAGCTAGATCACCCTCTGCAGCTGTGGGCAGAGTAGGAAGCCAGCCCTTCACTGTCCCCTGAAACACAGGGTGGTTTCCCTTGACCTGGCTTGGTGAGAGGAGGAAAGAAACTACCATGGGGGTACCTGGCCTCCACCCTTGCCTGGGTTCTGTTTGCATCTGTGGGTAATCCTGGGCTGGGGGCTCTGTGCCCCCAGGCTGGTGCACGGGAAGCACTGCAGAGACCAGGGCTTGCCCCTGTACCCTGCCTCAGGTCCTGAGGTCCCTGGGAAGCTGCCTCAGTTCTACCTTTCAGAGACTTCCTGTGCTTGTTTGTTCCATTGCATACAGGGATTTTTAGCTGTAAGGATCAGGACAGAGGTGGCACAAGGCTACTCCACTTGGTTCCCATTTCAGATACTCACCACCTCTCAGCTGCAAATCTATATCGCCATCATCTATTCCTGTGGGTCAGCAGTCCGGGCCTGGGAAGCCTCGGTGCCCTGCTCTGGTCTCATGTCTGCAGCTGGTTGTTGGCATTATTCACTGCCCTGATGCTGCAGGGCCTCGGTCCCCGTTCTCTTGCTGGCTGTGGGCCAGCAAGTCCTTGTCCCTCAAGTCCTTGTCCCATGGTCCCCTCCATCTTAGGAATTTCCATCATGCCACATACTTCTCACACTCTGAATCTCCCCTACTTTTCTTTCTCCCACCAGCCAGACAGTTGCTTTTCAAGGCTAAGACAATTAGACCATCCCAATACCTTATTGTAAGATGGATTGTACTATATGGTGACCTAACCAAAGAAATAAAAGCCACTACCCTCACAGCCCTAGAGGTGAGGTCAACTACATAGCAGGAAGCACAGGAAATCTCGATATGTTTAGGAACTTAAGCACCCCACAGCATCTCTACCCAGACTCACATTACACTACTAGCATGAAGCCAACCGAGATGGGGCCTATTCTGCACAGAACTCAGTAAATGTTATCAGCTGGAGCTCATAACTCAATGGAGTTTCTCCTCAGGAAAACAGGTTTGCCAGCTCACTACCAAGTAATAGCAAAAGGCAGGCAAAAAATCTAACACTGAAAACGTCAAGGGACTGTTGAAGAAAAGTAAGCAAGGTGGACCAATACCATGTCTATGGATTAAGAAGCTTGATCTGGTTAAGTGTCAGTGCTCCACAAATGACCTAGGGATACAACCCAGACTCAACCAAAGTTCCATCAAGTACATGTGTGTGTGTTGGGTGACTTAACAATTAATACACAGTGCAGAGATCTACAACAGACATAACAATTTGGAAGCGGAAAAAGGGTACGAAAAATCACACATGATATTGCAGAGCTGACTTGAACACCACAATTATCAATGTACTACTGACATAAAGGCAGAGATATGGAGCAAAGGAACACAGACGTCTAAGCCCTAGAAAAGACCCACACCTAAAGTCATTTAATTTATGACAAAAACACCACTGAGATGCAATGAAGAGAGGATGGCCTTTTGAATAAAGGATGCTACAGAAAACATATTCCCATATGACATAAGTAAACTTTGATCTTTCCCCTCCCAAACTGAATTTATAATAGATCATAAAGGAGGCACAGCTCCCCACCCAGATACCACTGTAAGAGGTGAGCAGTGGTGAAAACAGGTTATTCTCCATGTGGTCACCCAAGGAAGAATGGAGATTTGTGAGGCAAAATGTTTCCAAAGTGCTTCCAGCAGCCGGGTATAGTGGCATATGCGTGGAACCCCAGCACTCAGGAGGCTGAGGCAGGGGGATCATTGCAAGCTCAAGGCCAGCCCAGGCTATAAAGGTGAGCTTAAGACCAGCCTGTCTCAAGATAAAAGGCCAAAAAAGTGCTTCCAGCAGTTTCAGGGTTACATAGCAAAAAGGCAGGCAGGCAAGGGTTGGGCTCTCCACTGCTGGACATACATGTGGTCTGCGTCTTGCTGTGGTCTTCTCGATCACTACCTTGGCCATCATGTCAGGACAAGTCAGGCAGAGCTTTTATTGGTTCTAAGAAAGCCACTGGCAGTTGGGGTTACTGCAGTCATTAGTCCTAACCTATTCACCAGTCAGTTCTGTGGACCCTCAAGTCCAAGGTAGCTGGAGGGGAGAGTGGCTCAGTAGGGCTCAGTAGAACTGGAAATAAACGAAAAGGCAAGATGGAATCCAAAGAACAAAATGCAGCTAGTTGGGCCAGCCTGGGCTCTCCTCCAAAGCTTCTAGAAGAAAATGTAAATGATGTATCTGCCCGCTTGGAGGAAGCAACACCCTCTTATGTGAATTGTACTAAAGAATGAAAATAAAGTTGAATGTTATCAAAATTAAGAGCTCTGCACACCAAGCGACTTCATTGAAACAAGAAGAAGATGGAAGGTTGGTAAAAGATTATTTCCACTTTTTTAGTTTCTCGGTTGAGTCTGAAAATTAAGTTGACATAAGACAGAAGAACAGGACAAATGCATGCAAATTTATTTATGTGGTGTCTTACTTATTTTTCTACATTGCTGGGACAAATACTCGACACCCAAAATGAAGGAAAGGAAAGGTTTATTTAGCTCATAGTTATTGGAGGTTTCAGTCCATATTTAGCTGGTCCAAGGCTGAGTGGAACAGGGCAGAGAGCATCCAGTTCATGGTGGCAGAACAGCAACAAAATGGTGACAGAGGCAGCAAGCCAATCACTGCACCAGAGCAACAGCATTAGTCTGTTTCTTTGTCTCTGTTAATATTACATCCAGCTCTCTGCCTCAGCTTATCTGCCTCAGGTCATACCTATAATTCCCAGCAGTATTCAGACCCATAATCTCATCAGTACTAAAACATATAATCCTACTGACTCGTGAGTCAAGTCTCAATCTATAGAAGTCCCCACCCCAAAATTGCATGAGGCTTTGCCGGGACAACTAGAAATAAACCATAACATGTGGCAAGGCAGACTTCATAAGGAAATGAGAGCCAAGGACACAGTTAACATGGATGAGACAGAGAGTGTTGAATTATGGAAATATGACAAGGCTGAGGTGGATTATGGGTGGAAAGTGGCTATCAGAGTTAAGGATGAGTCCAACAAGGTTCATTTTTTCCAGATTTCTTTGTCCCCAACTTCCCATCGTTGATAATAGGAATGATACTTCCCTTTTTGGTAGGGTGTCTTTCACATAAGCATTTTATCTCCCACTTTAAAGAAACAGAAGACAGTCTATAATGGTCTCCCGAACCTACTGTTTTCAACTCAACATGGTTATTAAGCTAGAGTACAATCTATTTAACTCCTTAGCTAGAAGGGAAGATATAGGCCTTATACAAATTCAGCACACAGTGTCTGGCCAGAATATTAAAAATAAACCTACAAATTGATTATGTTGGAAGACAGCCAATCCCTCAGGAGCATAAGCAAAAGACTTATGCCTTATTCAGAAAAGATACCCAGACGAGCAACAAATAATGAAAAGTTGGCCAACATCACTGCTCTCCAGAAAACTGTAAATTAAAACCATCATAAGATCCTACTACACCCCTAACGAAGATAAAATGAAAAGCAGTGACAATACGAAACACTGGCCATGATGTTGTATAACAAAAGCTTGCATGTATTGCTAGAAGAATATGAATTAAGATATCAGTTTTTCCCTAAGACCCAGAAATTGCTTTCCTGGCTTACATTCACCAATGGCAATGTAAAAGGTTCAGTACAAAAACTTTATTTACAAGAGAAGACTAATTTAATAATCCATCAATGAATGAGTTAGCTTAGGGCATATTTGTACAGTGGAACAGTCAACGATGAACAAAAGTGAACTAAGACTCACATGGATGGGTCACTCAGATATAATGATGCGTGAGAACAAACACAAGGGTAAACACAACTTACTCCATTCGTATGACATCTGAGAAGCACACTAATCTCTCTACATATATTAAAATATTTGGAAATAGTAGTGGATACTACAAATATTAGAGATTTATTAATTTTCTTAGACCTGATGATGGTATTATCATTTATCTGAAACAGTGAAGGCTAGAAAGTGTCACACTATCTGCAACTTATTTCTTTCAATTATCAATCAACTTTATTGCTTCTCATATGGCACTACCAGCAGTCTATGTTTCACAAATCAATTACAGCATTATTTTTAAATGGGTCTCACGAGCACCTGTGAGTGTGTATATGTGACTCAGCTTTCTGTCACTGTAATAAAATACCCAAGATAATAAGCTTTATCAAAAGAAATGTCTATTTTGTTTCACCATTTTGGAAGTTACAGTCTATGGTCCCTGGGTCTCATGGTCTTTCGGCCAGTGATGAGACAATGAGTGATGGCAAAGAATGTCCGAGGAAGGGGCACTTTCTGGCTGGGACGCAGAAGATGAGGAGGGTGGCCTGGTACCCAATAGCCCCATCAAGGGCATCTTCAGTGACCTAACTTGTCGCTGCTAAGCCTTACCACCTAAAGATTAACACTGTCTCCTGGGAGTACCATGGGTTGGGCACCAGCCTCTAAAACATGGTTCTCTGGGTGATATTCCAGATCCAAATTATAGTGGTCTCCCTTTCCATTTTGGAAAGGGAAACAAACTATAGTTTTCTCATAAACTATGACATAGGCAATTAATTTTGGAATAATTCTTTAATCAGAGTGTAAAGAAAAGGGTTGATACTTTTACCGAAATTAAAATTTTATTTTATCAAAAATAGCATCAAAAGTGTTTAAGGAGTCAAGCATAGTATTGTACATCTGTAATCCCAGCACTCCTGGAAGCTGAGGCAGGAGGATCTCAAAGTTGAGCTTAGCCTGACTGACTTAGCAACTTAGTGAGACCCTGTGTCAATATTAAGAAAGGAATGGGGCAGGAGATTTAGTTTGGTGCAAAGGCTCTGGATCCAACCCCCAGTCTGAAGAATAAAAAATGAGTGGGAAAAACCAAGCCAGGTGGGAAAAGATAGTCCCCAGTGTTCATTTCATAGTAACTCATTAGTCTATATATTTATATATTTTATGTAGATCTTCAAATGTATCCCGTAGTGTCAACTAAAAAGTTGGAGAAGAAATTGAGTTGTAAAGGACCAGGTGGGTTTGACTCAGCTGGGCCAGGCTCCAAGGAGGCTTTTAGCACACTTGTTAAATGGATCATTTAGCTGCATGGAGGGGCAGCATTGTTGCCTGTGAAAGCCACTAAACAAACAAACAATAAAACTAACAAGCAATCTTCTCAAAAGTGCTGGGGCGGAGAGCCAGAGGCTGAGAAGAGGTGGGCAACATGGCAGCTGGGAGCCCCTCCTGGAAAATGGGAGACATCACGATGATGCCAATTAATCTTCCCTGGTTGGCATGGAAATTAATTTGCCTAAATATATTCATGCTCCAGGGTCCTAATTATTCATCTCCATCAAAATGCAAATTGGGTTTTCTCAAGAAGAACAAGAGGAAGGCCAGAGGAAAAATGGCAGGGAGTAGAAGGCAGCCCACTAGAAGGGGAGCTTAGAACTCTGGCTGCTGCACTGCCAAGGAGCCCCAGGGCCTGCTGGCCTTCAAGCTAGGGTAGTCCTTGCCCAGGAGAGACACCAGGCCACAGCAAGAGCACCTGCAGTCACTGTGCCAGCACCATCCCGGGGGATGACCAAAGCTGAAAACCCAGAGACACTCTCTCTGCAGGCCCTGGCACCACTCTGGGGAAAGTTCTGTAAGAACTTCAAAGGGGAATTCTTTATATGTAGCCTGGCCCATGATGCATGTTCAGGAAGAGTTGGGGGGTTTGCTTCACCACTAATCTTTTGCTAAACCACTTTTTAAAAATCATTGTCAGGCCAGGGAGATAACTCAGCAGCTTAAGCACCTGCCTGGCAAGTACAAAGTCTTGAGATTGATCCCTGGTCCCCCCGCTAAAAAAAAGCACCCTCTATATGAATAATAAAATTTATTAATTGCACGAGAAGTATCTATTACACAGCTATCCTGACCCAGGCTTATGTTAGATGCCAGGGTTATGGGGAGGGACAGTTAGCATTTATGTCCTTGTGGAGCTCCCTGCCTAGTGCCGAGGGCACCGGGGAGGCTGAGGGCCATCCTGGTGAGGAAGGAGAGACGCTTCCTTCAGTGAAAACACAGAGCATAACTGAGGGGGAAAAAAAGATCTGTGAATATGGGGATCCAAGTGACTCACATTAGCCAGGGCACTTTTGACAAATGGATTGATATCGCTTGCCTAAGTTACCAAAACATAGCACATTGATGGAGAATTACTTAGGACTCACCAGACAGAACCAACAAGATATGAATACGAATTGGTTATTTTTAACCAATTGCATCATGTGCTTGGAGAAAGTTAGTAAAACCAAAATCCACAGAATCCTGGTCTGGCAGAATGGAGACCCAAGGGAGCTCGGTAGTTGAATCCAGGTGGTGCAGATAGCTGGGCAGTGGACGTGCCTGCCCGGCAAACACAAGGCCCCGAGGTCGACCCCTAGTACCACATGCTGTGCTAGCCCCCCTGTGCTGGCCCCACACCTGGCATGGTGGCACACACCTGTAACCCCAGCACTGGGTAAAGCAGGGGGATCGCTAGCCCGAACCGTGCAGCAGCAGCAGCAGCAGCAGCAGCAGCAGCAGCAGCAGCAGCAGCAAGGCCCTGTATCAAGAAATAAAAATAAAATACAAATGAGACTTAGCTAAAAGCACTATCTTAGTCCATTTTCCATCGCTCTAATTAAACGCAGCAGACTAAACAATAGTAAAAGAACAGATATTTATTCAGTTCGTGCTTCTAGGGGCTGGGCATCCAAGAGTGTGGCCCAGGCGCCCGCCTGGCACCTGATAAGGACCTTTTCCTTGTGTTGCGATGTGGCAGAGAACAGCACACAGTGTGTCAGGACATGCCTGGCTGGCTATAGACCTAGCCAGGCCTCTCTTCCTCTTCTGCAAAGCCGCTGACGCCAGCATGGGCCCTGCCCCCTGACCTAACCTGAGCATCCTTATACCTCCCAATGGCTCCACCTCCAAATACCATGAGCATGTGGAGATTAACCTCTTTGGAGACCAAGGCTGCAACCCACAAACTCCTAGTGATACATTCAAACCACAGAACCCACCCATATACCTTAAGGACCACCAAGATAGCTCAGTGGCCTGAAGCACCTGCTTAGGCAAGCTTAGGCAGACATAGGGGACCATGGTTCAGTCCCCAGCACCATGTGCCATGCCAGCCCTCAGGGTAGTCTAAGCTGGCCAACAAAAAAGAAAACGTAGTACAGGAAAGTACTGTTCGTGGTTCTGTGTATGCATTTCTTGCCTGACTAGCTAATATTCCTGTGAGTTTGAATACTGTTCCTATCTTCTTTGACAGAGGATTTCATTAAAAGGTTTAGGGAATATATTATTACTTGCTATGGTAACCAGTCCAAAACATTACAGTTGAGGGACTCAGTCCAGGTTCATGTAACCCTCTATCTCAAAACCATGGGCTAGGGCCAGTGAGATGGCTGAGCGGTCTAAAGTGCCTGCTTAGGCAAGCTTAGACAACCACAGGGACCATAGTTCGATCCTCCGCACCACATGCTGAGCCAGCCCCAACCCCTGGGCAGGCTGAGCCAGCCATAAAAATAAAAATCAAAAATCAAAAATCAAAACTACGGGCTACCAGAAGTCTTTCTTACAAACCTGGTCCTGGTGCCAGACTCCAGGCTTTGCCCAGGCTAGGCAAGCTCCTTACCAACTAAAATAAAACCCCAGTCCAAGAAGCCTTTTAAAGTATGGCTTGCTGCTTAAAAGGAAATAAGTTTCCTGAACCTTGACTTCTCTCCCATTTCCTGTGAGTACGGTGACACAGAGCTCACACACACTGTGGGTGGTGGCAGAAACGACTGCCCTCCGTTGACAGGAGAGCGCATGTTGAGCTAAGTAGATTTCATGCCTGGTTTCTCGGCCACTCCATGCTCTTTCTGAGAGGCATTAGAGCTTAGCAACTCAGAAGTAGGAGAGTCCCTCTGATGAGGACAGACGGAATGACTGAAGACGCTGAGGACGCTGGGCTGAAAAGGTGGAGGAGAGTCCTGTGGCAGTCATAGCTGAGCTTTCAGGGCTGCTCCCAGATGCTGAGGACAGGGACTTTGGTGTTAAACTCGCACCACTTGCCGTGTATTCTAGGCAACGTCTTGTTCTCCTCCCCCACGCCTGCTCTACGGTTCCTAGGTTCCTATTCCGCTGGCTCTAAGGCAGCAGAAAACAATGAAGAGCAGAGGAGGAGCGACAGCTGTGGCATCCATCAAGCGTCTCTCTTCCAAATTCTGGGCTGGCGGTGCAGAGCTCCTCCACAGTGGCGTGGCTAGGAAGATCAAGCTCCTCCAAAGACCAGGACTTCTCCAAGGAAGCTGGGCAGGGCTGGGCCAGGCAGGAAGCAGCCTGGGCTGCTCTGCTCAAACTCTTCTAAAACTCTTTCTATACACTTTTTGTGCTGAGTCACTCTGGGGTCGCCCATCTGGGTCTAGAGTAGAACCAGTCACATCCCAGGGCAGCTCCTCTGCATACTGCAGGATGGGGCCCCCAGAGCCAGGAGCCAGCGCAGCCCATCCAGCCAAGTTTCCCCAAGTTGACACAATGTATCAATTACCACAGATTCCCTTCCACGTGTGAGTGGGTCCGGCCCTGTGCGCAGTGCCTCGGGGAAAAGTGGCTTTTGCTTCTTTTACAGCGTTCCAAAAGGGAAAGTTTTGTAAGAAGCATCGGCTCTTCTAGGAGACAGCTGACCTTCGTTGGCCATGGGAACACTCACCCTGGGCCCTGCAGCCTCCAAAGTTACACTGACCCACAGTCACCTGGGAGATTCTCGGAGGTCAGCTGCTACTGATATGATGTCTTTCTAGCACTGACCCTTGACCCTTCATTTTTTTTTTTCCAGATAAAATGGCTCAAATTCCTGTTAAAAAAAATTACAAAAGAAGTACATGCCAGCTGGTTCCAGGTCCTGGGATATTTGGGGTTCAGGGAAGAAATTTAGGCTGCCCTGTTATCAGGCTTTTGTGCTCTGACACCAGCGCTGGAAGCAGACTGGTTCCCAGTACGCTGAGCAACCGAGTGTTGGCAGTCCTGAGGCTGCCTAACCCATGGCGAGGGGTGTAGCTGGATTCCCTCCAGGAACTGCTCTGTCAGCTCGCTGCAAACTTCCACTGCTTGTACTCTGCATAGTGTTAGGGAGAAGTAAGGCTCGCGTATTTTCTTAGTGACTGGGAGATAAGTTGGGGGTGGTGGTCAGGTCCTCGCGGGTCACTGCAGATGAGCCTGGGGGTCTAAAAATCTCTGATTCAGGCATCCACCTGCCGGGATTGCCCTCCTGATCCCCATGTTGGGTGGGCGCAGACACACAGGCCAGGCAGCAGGGAGGTTTCTCAGCCACTGAGGAGCTACCATCCTTGTTCTGTGCTGGAAACTTTTGTGGCTTGGTGGGCTGACCCTGCTCCCCCTGGTCCTCTGGGGCACTGGCTGCCTTGCCTTGATGACACCATGGTACACTAGACAACAGGGTGTAGTGGACACAGCAGTGAGGGACTAAAGTGACCAGTGCAGTACACAGCCACCAAGGTTGACACAGGCAGCAGTGGAATCATACCTCGAGGGAAAAGAGACCCCATGGCTTCCCTGTCAAATTATGCTGTGGAAGCGTACTAGGTAGGGGGTTTGGCTGGACATATTTAAATACTGCAACTTCCAATGGCTTAACATAGGTATATGGCAGAAGCCAAAGCCACAGCTTTGTCCACCACCCCTAAGAGCTTTCTCTTGCCCCCTCAGCCACCCTTCCTGTCCCTCCTTCTGAGGAAAACACTGTCTACATTCTGTCACTGGAGATTCTGCAGTTTTTTATAGTGTATATCAGTGGAATAGTGCAGCAGGCACTTTTTTTTGGCTGAGTATTTATTTCCTTCTGCAACAAGATCTTACTGCGTAGATTAGGCTGCCCTTAAATTCACTGTGCAGCCCAGGCTGGACTTGAATTCATGGGGACCCTCCTGCCTCAGCCTCCCACGTGCTGGGGCTACAGCTCTGCACTTCCACAACCATCCTTTTTTTATAACATCATTTAAAATTTTTTTTATTTTTTAAAGGAAATAAAAATAGTAAAAAGCAAAAAATATTTTAACATGATACAGAATTTCACTCAACAAAATAATAGGAATTTGACAATGGTTTTGTCTTGCATAATGTTATCTTCCAATTAGTTGTTCAAATGACCAGATATAAATATGCAAATAAGTTATAAGAAATTTAAAAAGAGGAAAACCTTAAGCACTAATTGCTCCTTTCAACAACTAACAGAAATCAGCCATGGAGTTATCCAAGCTATACTGTGTACATATATAAATATATATCTTTTCTCCTTCCTTTCTTCCTTCCTTCTTTCTTTTGGCCTTTTCCTCCTCCCACTTGCCCCTTCCTTGGAGCAGACTGCTTCCCTGTCATAGCACCTACTGTACCTTTCAGATTTTATTTATTCATTCAGGCACTCACACTAGTGAGACTACACGATGTTTACACATGCAGGCCTGACTTATTCCACTGACCAGCCTGGGCTCTAGTTTCATCCATTTGCTAGTTACTAAAAGCCTCAAGTTTATCTCTTTTTCAATGCTGAGTAGTACTCACCATTAAGTGTGTGCAAAACTATCACATCTTTTTCATTCATTCTTGACTTGATGGGTGTTTGGGTTGTTACTAAGATTTAGCTGTAACAAATTGTAATGCTATAAACATGGTTGCATAGTCATTGCCATGGCATGAGGCTTTCACTTCTTTTTGAAAAATATCCACAAGGGGAATAGCCGGGTTGAATAGGACCTCCAACACTAGCTTTTTGAGGAATCTCCACACTGATCTCCATACTGGTTGTACCAGTCTATCGTCCCACCAACACTGGAGAAGGGTATCTTTTTTCCCATATTCTCAGTAGCATTTGTTATTGGTTGACCTAATTACAGCCATTCTTCCTGAAGTAAGATGAAAGCTCAGTGTTTTCTTTTTAAATTTGCATCTTTTGAATGACCAATGATGCTGAACTTTTTTTATATATTTATTTGTCATTTGTATTTCTTCACCTGAGAAATGTATACTCATCTTAGATGCCTATTTTGGGGTTGAGTCTGTAAACTTAAGTGGTGGTCTGATTTTTTTAAAAATTCCTTATATGTTCTAGATAGAAGTCCTTTGTCTGAGGAACAGTGGGCTAAAATTGTTTCCCAACTTGTGGGTCTTCTTTTTACTCTGTTGATGATTTCTTTTGACATCCAGAGACTTTTCAAAAGGATAAGATCCCAGTTGTTGATTCTTCAAAGTATTTCCTGTGCAGTTTGGTTTTTCTTCGTAAATTCTCTACCTACCCCTATGTCTTTGAGATTTCTAAAAGCCTTGAGTTTATCTCTAAACTGAATTCTTCTCCAGAAGATTTAGTGTTTGGTTTTAATGTTTAAATCTTTGATCCTTTTTGACTTTAGTTCAGTGCATGATGGTAGACATGGGCCTAATTTCAGTCTTCGGCGTGTAGAAAGTAGGTTTTTGCAGCAGGGTTTATTAAAGATGTTATCACTCTTCTAGTGAACATGTTTGGCTCCTTTGTCAGGACTAAGGTGGCTGTATAGACCACACCCAGCTTTTTGTCTGACTTATTTCACAAAGAATAACTGCAATTCACCAATACCATAGTTTGCATCAAGAGTTTCTTCCTTTCATGACTAAGCAGTGTTCTGTTATATAGTGATACAGCACATAGTTCATCAGTTCACCTGGTGGAGGGGTTTGTGTTGTTTCCGGTTTGAAGCTATTATAAGCAAAGTTTTTATGAACATTTTTGTACAAGTTTTTGAATTAACAATACAATTTTATTGCTGTAGAGATGGCAAGTAAATCAGAAAATAAAATTAGAAGTATAATATTGTTTATAGCACCACTGAAAGAAAGGTATAGGGCAGCCCTGACCTCTTCCCCCACACTGTGAATAGCACTCAGCTGGGCTGCAGCAGCTTTTCCCAAGGTTGAGCAGGCAGACAGTCCCAGGACTAGTATGGCAAACTGGTGAGACCTGTCTCACTCCCCCCCCACTATCACCAGAACTCAGCTAAGCTGCTGCTGCTGCTACCTCTCCCACCAGTAGGACTCTTGATAAGCCCTACGCTGCACCCCACCTCCCCGCCAGCATCAAGCTTGGTGAACCCTACCCTATATCTCACCACCACCACCAGTATCAACCCTACCCTACAACTCCCCACCAGGATCAAGAGAGCCTTGTGGAGCTTCAGCTTGCCCTTATCATCATCTCAGCCTTCTTAAGCTGCAGCTCCCACCTCCCTTGCAGAGGCAGACACCACACTGAACCCAGCACAGAGGGAACCTTGGTGAGACTTCCCTGCCTTGCCACTGCCATGGGAGCCTTGATAACCCGCTCCATGCTCACCCACCATCGCTACTAAGTCCAGGGGATAACTGGGAGCTTATAAAATGTCAAAATAAAGGAGCAAAAGTCTATCTCAGAACAACTCCACAAGATAAGGTCATAGAAGAACTGGGAAATCACAAACCTGAAGTTTCTGAAATGATAGCCCCTGAAGTAAAAAAATAACTCCATAAGACTATAGAAGAAGGGCCCGGCGGGATGGCTCAGAGGTCTAAAGTGCCTGCTTGGGGAAGCTTGGGCGGCTTCAGGGACTGCGGTTCGATCCCCGGCACCACATGTGGCGCCAGCCCTGACTTTGGGGTGGGCTGAGCCGGCCATAAAAATGAGTGAATAAGCAAACAAAGGTTCTGAAACAAGAATAAAAATAATAAATAAATTAATTAATTAAAAAAAAAAAAAGACTATAGAAGAAGCCAGATCAGAAAAAAATCTCTCAGGTAAGAAAGAAAGAAAGAAAGAAAGAAAGAAAGAAAGAAAGAAAGAAAGAAAGAAAGAAAGAAAGGAAGGAAGGAAGGACAATGATCATGAAAAAATTATTCAGCACATCTAAAAAAATATAGATAAAAAATAGGTGGGGAATAAGAATGTGATGGAAACACTGACCCAAAAATAAAGGAAAGAATTAAAATACATGAAACAGAGTCAAACAGATATCCAAGAAATTAAAAACTCCATTGAAAGCTAGCAAAACTCACTTGAATTAAACTGAAGATAGAATATAAAATCTTGAAGATAGCATGGTAGCTAGTGAGTACAAAAGGAAAATCACTTAAAAATAACAAGGAACCAGGAGACAATGCAATAGCAATGCAATAGCTGTAAAGTGAAGCAAAAAAGGAAAAACAATAGAACACTTATAGGTATAAATGAAACAGGAGTAAAAATAAATGACATAAAAAGACTATTTGCAGAAGTAAGAAAATAAAATTTTCCAAGCATAGGAATTGAATCTGATACACAGATGAGTGAGGTGTATAGCCTAGCATAATCCAAGTAAATTAGCCATAATCCAAATAAATCTATGCCTAATGCATAATAATCACAATCCCAGGAATTAAGCAAAAGTACACAGTATTAAAAGCTTTAGAGAAAAGAAACAGATCACCTATAATGGAAAGCTCATCAGATTTTACATCACAAACCATCAAATCAAGAAGAGCATGGAGTGAAGTATTTTACATCCTATTATTAAAAAACAACAAGTTCCAACCCAGATTGTTGTAGCCTGAAAAACTACCTATCAAATTTAATGGTAAGATAAGATACCGTCTCTTCAGACAAAGAACTGAAAAAATTCATGACCGCCAAACCAACCCAATGGAGAGTACTGACAGATATTGTAGAAAAAGACAAAAATGACCACAATTTCAAGAACAACAACAGAAAGTAACCACCAGACAAAGCAAGCAATTGAGTAGAAGGAAAAAGTAGGGTAACTGCAGTAGAAAATAACATGACAGTGATGAGGAAATGCATATCTGCCGTAACCATCAATGTAAATGGCCTCAATAACCCAATCAAAAGAAGACTGGCAGAATAGATCAAGAAACAATATCCAATGATACACTGTATGAAAGAAACACATTTAACTCAAAAAGAAATTCACAGACTGAATGCAAAAGGATAGAAAACAATACTCCATGCAACAGGAACCAAGAAAACAGCAGGGGTAATTATTCTGCTTGCTGACAATATGAATTTTAAACCAAGAGTCATTAAAAGAGATACTCCTGGGGACCACCCACTTGGGACCCTTCTCCTGTCCTTCCCCTAATAAATATATTCTGCTCATTAAAAAAAATAAAAGAGATAAAGAAGGTGACTACATGCTTGTTTGGGACAACTTCAAGAGGAAGAGATAGCAATCATAAACATCACAGATGGACTCAATATAGGAGCACGAAACTACAGAAAACAAATTTTAACACGTACAAAAAAATGAAACAATGGGCTAGAGAGATAGCTTCATGGTCTAAAAGCCTGTCCAGCAAGCACAAGGACCTGGGTTAGATTCCTGGTACCACATTCCATGCCAGCCCTACACCAAGCCATCCACCTAGTGCTGTAATCCCAGTGCTTGAAAGGCTGAGACAGAAAGATCACTATGAGTCTGAGCTGCATAGCGAGACACTGTACCAAATACATAAATAGACAAAAGATTAAAAAAGAAAGAGGGACCAGGGAGATAGCTCACCAAAATAAAAGCACCTGCTTAAGCAAGCTTAGGCAAGCCCAGGGACCGTGGTTCAATCCCTGGCACCACATGCTGCACCAGCCCTCGCCCCAGGGCAGGCTGAGCTGGCCAGAGTCTGCGCATCGTGGCACACACACCTGTAATTCCAGTGCTGAGGAGGAGGATCACCCCAAGTCCAAGCTGCATAATGAGACCCTATTACAATCATACATTAAAAACAAAAAAGAAAAAAAGTGAAATGAACAACAAAACAATTGCAATTGGGGACTTTAACACTACATTAAAAATCTAACTAGGCTAAAAATCAGCAAAGAAATTACAGAATTCAAAAAAACATGTGAAGAAATAGAATTAATAAACCTTAACAGCATGTTCGACCCAACAGCATCAGAATACACATTCTTCGCAGCCTCACATGGGACATTCTTCAGAACAAACAATATACTAGCACACAGAGCATGCTTAAGTAAATGCAAAGGAATAGAAATTATCCCATGCATATTATTTGACAATAGGGTGACGAAACCAGAGATTTTTGACAGAAACAGAAAAAACTCAGTACAAACGTGGAAGTCAAATAACACCCTCCTGAACAACCAGTGGGTCACAGATGAAATTAAAGAAGAAATTAAATAATATTTACAAGCAAATGAAAATGTAGATACAACTTACCAGAATCTGTGGAATGCAATGAAAGCTGTCTTAAGAGAAAATTTGTAGCAATAAATTCTTACATGAGAAAAACATAATGAGCACAAATAAAAACTCTTATGCTGCATCTCAAGCTCCTAGAAAAAGAAGAGCAAGTCAAGCCCAAAGCACAAAGAAGGTAGGAAATCATAATGATCAGAGCAGAAACTAATGGAATGGAGATGAAGAAACAACACGAAGACTTAAGGCATCGAAGAATTGGCTCTTTGGAAGAATAAATAAAATAGACAAAGCTCTAGGCAATGTTATCTAATTAAAGAAAAGAATTCGAACTCATGCAATAAGGGATAAAAAGGGTAAAATCACTACAGACTATAAGAATTCAGAAGATCATCAATATCTACTTCCAAAATCTTTACTCTCACGGGATGGAAAACACAGAAGAAAGCGGCAGATTCCTAGATGCATAAGAATTGCCAAAGCTGAATCAAGAAGGCTGAAAAATTCTGAATAACACAATAGCAGTGAATGAAATTGAAAATGTAATAATAAAAAAAAAATTATCAACAAAACAAAGCTCAGGTCCAGATAGATTTACAACTGAAATGTATGATAAATTCATAGAAGATTTAATATCAACTGTTTTCAAACTCTTCAATGAAATGAAAAAGAAGGCAATTCTCCCAACTTCATTCCTGGATGCAAGCATTATTGTGATATCAAAACCAGAGAGGGACCCAGCCAAAAAAGAGAACTGCAAGCCAATCTCCCTAATGAACACAGATGCAAAAATCCTCAATAAAATACTAGCACACAGAATTCAGCAAGTCATTAGATCACAGTCAAGTGGGATTTATTTCAGGAATGTAGGGATGGTTCAACATATGAAAATCCATAAATGTAACATACCACGTCAATAAAGCCAAAGACAAAAACCACATGATCATCTCGACAAATACAGAAAGGGCTTTTGACAAAGTTCAACATTCATTCATGATTAAAAAAAAAAAAAAAGAAATCCAGAATAAATGCTCTCCATTTCAACTTCAGAAAAGCTATCTATGACAAACCAAAGACCAACATCATACTACATGGAAAAAAACCTTAAAGCCCTCACTTTAAAATCAGGAATAAGACAAGGATGTCCACTGTCGCTACTCCTATTCAGTGTAGTTCTTGAATCATTAGCCAGAGCAATTAGACAAGAGGGAAAAATAAAAGGGATAATGAATGGAAAGAAGTTATCATTATCTATAGATTACAGCATACTCTACACATAGCAAACCCCAAAACTCCACCATTAGCATACCTCACAGATCTAGAGAAAACATTCTTGAAATTCATCTGGAACCAGAAGAGTCCTAGAAAACCAAAATCGATACTGGGCAGGAGGTCTCACAACCCCCGACTATAAATTACTACTACAAAGCTACTTTGATAAAATCAGCATGGTACTGGCAAAAGAAAAAAAAAAAAAAAAAAAAAAAACAGACTTGAGAATTAGTGGAACAGATTAGAAGATGTAGTCACAACTACAAACACACTCAGCCACCTTCTCTTTGACCAAGAGGCCAAACATGTTCACAGGAAGAATGATAGCCTCTTTGCTAATGGTGCTGGAAAAACTGACTTCCCACATGCCAAAAACTAAAATTAGACCCATGCTTATCATCCTGCACTGAACTAAAGACAAAATGGATTGAATATTTAAATATCAAAACTGAAGCACTAAGTCTTCTGCAGGAGAATTTAGGTAGAAATCTTGAACCACATGGGAAATACTTCAAAGAATCAACAATAGGGATTTCATCTTCTTGAAAAGTTTCTGCACATCAAAAGAAAAGAATTTTTTTAAACCAAGCCCCCAAAATTCAAAGACCTAAGCCAAAAGTGGGCACCTGAGTTAATAAACATTTCTCAAATGAAGGAATACAAATGGCGATAAGTATATATATATATATATATATATATATATATATATATATATATTTTTTTTTTTTGTCTTTTTGAGACAGGGTCTCACTATGCAGTTCTGGCTGGCCTTGAGCTCACTTTTGTAGCCCAGGCTGGTCTCGAACTCGCACTGATCCTCCTGCCTCAGTCTCCCGAGTGCTAGGATTACAGGTGTGTGCCACCACGCCCGGCTAAGTATATTTTTTAAAAGTTCAACATCAATGGTCATTCAAAAGATGCAAATTATTCCTTTTTCTTTCCACTACTGGGGATCAAACTCAGTACCTTGCACTTGCCAGGCAGGTTCTCAGGTGCCACTGAGTTATCTCCATAGCCCAAGAAGATACAAATTGAAATAACACTGAGATTCCATCTCACCCCATATTGCATATTATGGTCTTCGTCATATTTGTTCAGAGTACAAAATACAGACATAATTTCTTGTCTAAACATCATTAGTACAGATCTTTCTTTTCATTGCATAAAGAGAAAGTAACTGTATGTTTAGTCCAAATTTGTCCATCTTAGCCATTGTTTTGATTGCTGAAGCTCCCTTAAGATTCTGTATGAATTTAAGATGGATTTTTCTACTTCTCCAAAAGGCCTCACTGAAATTTTGATAAGGATCATATTCTGTTTGTAGATCACTTTGGGTGATATCGAAATCTTAACAATATCTCATCACTATACATATAAACATAATGGAAAAAATATTTTCCATTTTTATGTCTTAATTTCTCTGAACAATTTTTCAGTTTTCATTGTACAAGATTTTCATCTCCATGAGTCATTCCAGGTATCTTATTGTTTAATGTTTTTTGATGGCATTGTAAATTAAATTATTCTTTCATTTCTTTTTTGGATTGTTCATTGTTAATATGTAGAACTATAGCTTTTCTATATTAATTTTTTTATCAATAACGTGCTGTAGTGGATTTCCAACTTACAATCTTCTTACACCCAGCTGAACTGAACTAGCATGATGTGGGAGTTCCACCTGAGGGTTTTTGCCCACAGCATAAAGGCAGAACAGGAGAAGTTGCCGATACACTGTCAGTGATGCTGTCTGAAGAAGATGTTGGGGCTGTCAGCAGCTGCCAGTTCTCTTGGGCTGCTTTGCTGGAGGACCTTGTCACCCTGGATTTTGCGATGAACTTTGGAGATGCCCTGGTCTGGAGCATCTGAAGCACCACTTCCTGGCTCTAAAGGGAAAAGATGGCACTCTTCTCAGCCTACTGGAGAAGCTTGTCATATTGGCTTTCCTGATGTGAACCCAGCTGTCCTCCGTGCTGGAGGGGCTCGGGACCTTACTGCTGCTGAGGTAGCTGTGGTACCTTTGGGGAGCTCTGGTGCTTACTTTGAGCGTCACTTCCTGGCTGTAGTTCAGATCCCTCAGCCTGCTGGCACAGGTCCTTCATCCCACTGGCATAGACTTCCTAGCTTCCACCACTGACCCTTGGGCCTTTCCAGTGCAGATCTGTGGAGTGGGCCTGCATGAGACTTAGTTGTGGGCTCCAGGCCTCCAGTTGGACTTTGTGGGAGGCATTGTTACGAGCTCTAGATTTTCAGCTGGACTCATGCAGGATATGAGGATCATGGCCCTTTGTCCAGTGTGTGGACAGATTTCCTATACTTGTTGAATATGGTTCTTTGGGTGATTCATTATAAAATACTATAAAATGTGTCCTGTATTATATTGTTCCCCTTGCAAACACCCCAAATCATGATACGTGCTAAATTTATTATTCTGACAGCTGTTTGTGAACTCTTTGGGATTTTCTCTATATAAGATCATCTTAGGCCAGCATGGTGTGGTACAAGCCTATAATCAGCGCTATAGGGAAGCTGAGACAGAAGGATCACAAGCCATGTCTTGCCTGGGCAATTTTGCAAGATTAACAAAATAAAAAAGACTCAGAAACTAAAAATTTAAAGAAATTAAAGGAGTTGGTTATGTAGCTCTGTGCTCCCTGAATCTAGTCCTCAGTGATACCAAAAAAAAAAAAAAATTGTAAATAAAATGCTTTTACTTCTTCCTTTCGGATTTGGATTCCTTTCATTTCTCCTCATCTAATTGGCCAGATAGCTCAGCAGACTAAAGTGCCTGCTTAGGCAGGCACAGGGACTGGGGTTCATCCCCAGCATGCCATGCAATTCCCACCCTCAGGGTGCACTGAGACAGCGATTGAGACTGGGCATGGTGGGGCACACCGTAATCCCAGTGCTTGAGAGGCTGAACACAGGAGGATCATTGAGAGTCTCATCCGTGTAGTGAGACCCTGTAGACCTTTACTAAGTATATAGAAAGTAATAATAATACTAAAATAACAAGCCAGACTAAGCAGGCACTTTAGTCTGCTGAACTATCTGGCCAGACCACAATGGAATAAATATTCAAAAAAGTCCCCAACTAGTTGATGTCTCCACTCTGTGGCCAAGGATTAAAAGCTTTTCTTCTAAGATTAGAAACAAAGTACAAGCCGGGCGTGGGGGCATACACCTGTAATCCCAGCACTCGGGAGGCTGAGACAGGAGGATTGGTGCGAGTTTGAGAGCAGCCTGGGCTACAAAAGTGAGCTCAAGACCAGCCTGAACTGCATAGTGAGACCCTGTCTCAAAAAGACCGAAAGAAAGAAACAAAGAAAGAAACAAAGAAAGAAACAAACAAACAAAGTACAGTACCCACCATTACCAATGTATGAATAGAACCTCTATCCTGACTAATTAGATGAGGAGAAATGAAAGGAATACAAATCAGAAAGGAAGAAGTAAAAGTATTTTATTTACAGATGATTTTTTTTTTAGTATCACTGAGGACTGGATTCAGGGAGCACAGAGCTAGATCATGCATAATTGTTGAATTTTACCACATCATCAAATAAGATAATCATGCCACTTTTCCCTTCATATTGCTAATGAATTTCCATCCTTTGAGCACTCCTTACGCTGTAAATGTAAATCCCACTTGATCATGGTATATCATCCTGTCCACATGCCAGTGAATTTAGTTTGCAAGGATCTTGTTGGGTGCCTTTACACAGTGCTCAGAGAGGTTGGGCTGCATTTCACTCAGAGCACCTTCCTTTGGCTTTGAAGTCTGCAGTGATGCTGGCCTCACAGAATGACTTAGGAAATGCTTGATAAATACTGGCTTTAGCTTTTCATTAAATGTTGGGTAGAATTCAAAAGTGAAGGCTTTAGTTTTTCAGCTTTCCTTTGTCCAGATTTCATGCTTCTTGGAATTTGTCCACTTTATTTATGGTATCCAGTTTGCTGACATGCAGCTGTGCAGAGAACTCTCTTGTAGTCCTTTTCATTGGTGTAGAATCGGTAGCAACATCTCTAGTTTTGTTTCTGATTTAATAATTTGAATTTTCTCTCTTTTTTTCTTGGTCAATTTTATTAGTGTATTTTTAGTGCATTTACTTAAAGCTAACTCCACTAGCGGGCAAATCAATAAATGTGTCTTATGACTCTCTTCTTTGGGTACCAATATCCTCATCCACCATATATGCCCACTGAAAAAGTAAGCAAGGTTAAAACTGAAAGCAGGCTTCCTTAAAGACTGTCTTTGTTACTGCTATAACAAAATACCCAAGACTGATGAATTCATAAACAGTGGATATTAATTTGTTTTACAGTTCTGGAGGCTGAGAAGTCCAAGACCATAGTGTCAAATGTTGTTGAGGGACTTTATGTGGCATTGTAACATGGCAGAGGACACCAAATGGCACAACAAAGCAAACACTGGCTCAGCACTGGCTCAGCCCTCCTCTCTCTCTCTCTCTCTCTCTCTCTCTCTCTCTCTCTCTCTCTCTCTCACTCTCTCTCTCTCTCTCTCTCTCTCTCTGTCTCTCTCTTTCCAGTCCTGCCATGAGGATTCCACACAAACTTATCTAACCCTAGCCACTTCTCAAAAGCCCCATCTCAAAATGCCGTCAACATATGAATTTGAGCTTTCAGTTTCTGACACACGAAACTTGGCTGATGCATGCAGTCATAGCACAGACCCACTTAGAGTGGCCCACATCACCTCCCCGGTTTGGTTTATTCTCAACCTTATCATTTTCATTTTAGATCTTTGAAAATGCACCCAGAGTTTTAAGCCAGTGTCTTCTAGATAGGAGAAAAGCAAGAGCTCCCATTGAGCACAGGCTACATGGATGTCCCAGCCACATAGGCACTGGGGCTGCAGCCCTTCCCACCCCAACCTAGTGTACCAATGACTGTCCTCCTCCAACAGGGCAGCCTCCCACTATACCACTTCCTTTCTGTATCCCAGGCTGGGCTGGTGCTCAGGGACTGATTAATCCAATGAAGTAATCCCTAATGAACCTTAACAGCTTAATAGACTATCTCCCATAAAACACTTGAATCTTAATCTCAAGTGCATTAAACCAAAGAGGATAACCATCAAGACAAAGAAGGAATGGCAGAGATACAGAAAGAGCATGAAAAATCTAAGAAAATGGCACCCCAAACTATCCCACTGTGCCATAGTGACTGTTCTGACCTGAAGACACTTGAAGACCAGCAAGTACAAGAGCGCTCTGACTTGCCTTCTGGTTCTTAATTAAAGCAAGAGATGAAGATGGAAGTCTTTAACATAGATCCGGAGCAGTGATTCTCTTTGTGTTTGTCTTTCCTTCCTTCCTTCCTTCTTTCTTTCTTTCTTTCTTTCTTTCTTTCTTTCTTTCTTTCTTTCTTTCTTCCTTTTTTTTTCTGTCTCACTATGCAGCTCAGACTCTCTGTCCCAGCCTCCCTAGCACCGGGATTACAGGTGTGTACCACCATGCCCAGTTTCAGTGGCAAGCACAGTGTATCCAGTGTTCTGGGGCCAGCATGGCATGCAGTACCAGTGATCAAACCCACATCCTTGCACTTGTGAGGCAGATCCTTAGACAGCCAGACTATCTCCCCAGTGCCCAGGGCAGTGATTCTTAAACTGCGTTTCTGGACCAGATACATTGGCAGAGCCTGGAAATGTATCACACATGTAAATACTCCAGACTGATAGATCATGTGGCCAGGGGTTGGGGGTCCTCTAGATGACCCTAAAGCAGGATCAAGTTTGAGAACCACAGATGCAAGACAATGGAAAGAGACCAACTGTTTGGCACCAAGAGATAGAAGCTCCCAGACTCTACATGATAAGCAGATTAAAGCTCACACCTTAAGAAGAGCCCAAAGCAAACAGCCAAGAGGCCCAAGCTCTGGGATCAGTGTCCATGGCTCTTCTTTCTCTGCTTACAGCACAGGGTCTCACCAGGCCCAGGGAAATCTATACAAATGAACATGTTAGACTAATTCCAATCCTCCTAGCCATTTCTCCCCCCAAAGTCCTACCCCTGCCATCCTCTCCTCTGTACCCCACAAGGACACTTCATCTCCACTGGTATGTCTCATGGCAGATCTGCCCCAAGAAGCCAGTGTGCTGTTGCACACCCACAGCTATGTGGGGAGCTCCCTCCTTGCACCTGTCAGCTTAACTCATCTATTGTTGCCACACTCTACAGCAGGTCGACTAGCGTATTATCTCAGTTACCTTTCTGTCATTTCTGGGACAAAATACCTGACACCCAAAAAGAAGTTAGGGAAGGTTTAGTTAGCTCACAGTTGGTGAAGGTTTAGTCCACACTCAGCTGGCTCCAAGGCAGAGCGGCACATGGCAGAGGGCAGCAGGTCATGGTAGTAGAAAACAGCCAAGAGCAAAGGGAGGAGTAGCAGCTGTTGCAGGGATCCAGCCCCTCTCCCTTCCTTACATTGTATTTGTTAGGTCCAAACCCATGCAATCAACCAGGCCAGGCATCCTGATGCAAGTAGATTTATTGAGGGCATCAAGCGAGCTGGCTGTCTAGTGGACCAAGGCAGCAGTAAACAAGGCAGGGGGTGGGGGGCGGGCAAGAGACTTTATAGGATCTCCCAGGGAGGGTGATCATGGGTTGGAACAGCCAGGTAACAGCTAGGTCACAGGTATAGGAGCATGCCTGGAACAGCTGTGGGAGAGCTCATCTTGGCAAGGCTACCTGGTCTGTGGGGGATCTTCAATGTTAACAAAGGAGTTTCCATGGTTGCCTGTTCAGGTCAAAGTCAGGTGGACCTGTTCTGTGATTTTGGGTTTGACTCTGCGTGGGGCCATGGGGAGTGAGTTTGCAGGCAGGGTGCCTAGGAAACCAAGAGAGTGTTTGGGGCAGGGTGCCTGAGAAGCTTTACATTCTGACCTGTCAGTACACAGGTGCTCCACCCCATGGCAGGTGTTGTGCTCCCCACTACAGTCCCAGCATTGGATCATCAGCTCATCACAAACTCTAGAAGCCTGCTCCAGTGGCCACATGAGGCTCTGGGGGAACAACTAGATGCAAAACATCACAGAGATGCTGTTGGCCCTGATTTGCAGGGGTCTCCAGAATGTGACTGCTTCCTACCACCCCCACTGCATAGGCTAAGATGGGCCACTTTCCAAACCTGTGCACTGGTGGAGGGAATGTAAATTTGTACAACCACTGTGGAAAATAGTGTGGAGGGTCCTCAAAATATTAAAAATGGAGCAGCCCTATGACCCAGCAATGTCACTTATGGATACATATCCAAATACAATGAAAACAGCATGTTGAAGGAACATCTGTATTCTAAAAACTCTGATCAGAGACGTGTGGGAAGGTGACAGAGTTGTAAACAGCAGACTGAGAGCCTCTCTGAGATTTGGTGTCCAGACAATGGAGTATAGCAGTATGAGGAAGAGAAGAAGAAAATAGACCCCACGACCCAGGAAGGATCTGAAGGGAGAACTGAAGCATGGAGAGTGAAAAGAGAGATTTCAATGAAGAAGTAGCCATGGCCCTCTGCTATAGGGCAAGGGGACTAAGAATGTGAGCAAACTGAGGCACAACTACCTCATGGATGCCTCACCAAATATACCAAGCTCGTGCGGGACATGATCTTGGAGGTGTGTGGCTTTACCCCCTCTGAGCAGCATGCCATGGAGCTTCTCAAGGTCTCCAAGGACAAATGCACCCTCAAGTTCATCAAGGAAAGGGTGGGGACGCACATCCCCATCAAGAGTAAGTGTGAGGAGTTGAGCAACGTGCTGGCCGCCATGAGGAAGGCAGCTGCCAAGAAGGACTGAGCCCCTGTGGAATAAAGCTTTGCAGAAGAAGAAAGAAGAAGGAAGAAGAGGAAGAAGATGGTGAGAAGAGCAAGAGGGAGCAGGGGAGAGAGGAGGAGAAGAAGAAAAGAAAGAAGAAGAAGAAGAAGAAGAAGAAGAAGAAGAAGAAGAAGAAGAAGAAGAAGAAGAAGAAGAAGAAGAAGAAGAGGAAGAGGAAGAGGAAGAGGAAGAGGAAGAGGAAGAGGAAGAGGAAGAAGAAGAAGGAGGAGGAGGAGCAGGAGGAAGAGGAGGAGCAGGAGGAGGAGGAGGACGAGGACGAGGAGAACGAGGATGAGGAGGACGACGAGGACAAGGAGGATGAGGACGAGGACGAGGAGGAGGAGGAGGAGGAAGAGGAGGAAGAGTAGGAGTAGGAGGAAGGGCCAGCATAGATTCAGGAAAAACAAATGCTCCATCCATTGGTGGAAATGTAACCCGTGTCAATGGAGGTTCCTCACAAAGCTAAAACCGAAGCTTCACTTGATCTCACTACCAACAGAGAGATACCTGCATGCCCACGTATAAGCACCACTTACACAACTCGTGATAGCTGAGCTATGAAAGAACGCAGGGACTTATCAACAGACAAGAAAATGTGATCTGTGAAATTGCCTCTATAAGGAGGCTGAAGCCATTTCATTTCATTTCATTAGCAGGTGAACTTAGGGAGCTGGAAAGAGCACTGGGTTAGGTAAAAGAAACCAGTCTGCAACATTGAGCAGTATGTTACCTCTCACCTGAGGAATTTAGGGAAAGAAATTAGAAAAATATGACACAGAAGTGAAAGATTACTAGAGAAGAGACAGGTGATTAGGGGATAGAAAAGATCAAAGTATGTTCATATGGAACAGGGGAGGTGATAGGGAGGGGGACATAATCAAAATATGATATGTGGATGTACAACTATGCCAAATTGAAATCCACCATTCTGTATAATACATACATGTAAAAGATAATCCAACAAAACATATATACTTACACATACATCTGTTTTTCTCTTTCTTCTTTCTTTCTTTCTTTCTTTCTTTCTTTCTTTCTTTCTTTCTATGTCTGTCTTTTTGAGACAGGGTCATATTATGCAGTTCAAGCTGGACTTCAGCTCACTTTTATAGCCCAGGCTGTTCTCGAACTCACACCAATCCTCCTTCCTCAGCTTCCCAATTGCTGGGATTACAGGTATGTGCCACCACACCCGGCCTTTTAGTTTTAAATTTTATCAGTTATGAAGAATCAACTACTTCTGTAAGATTTGTATGAAAAATAATTGTAACTTGGGTCATCTCTCATCCTATTTCAGAAGCAACTCCTTCCAAATCCTTTTTCAATGATTACTTATATCTCTTTTTTTTTCTATCTCTAAATATACTTTTATATTATTTCTATAAATATCAGTAATGTAACATAAAGCCTTAGTTTTCATATTCTCATGCAGCCATCTGCAATCCTCCTGATAATTCTAATATTCTTCTAACACAGTAGTGTAGTCATTATCAACTCGACTAAATGTTATTCACAGCTGAGATCGTTTGTGTGCTCCCCAATTATGTTTTCCCTAGAGGTACTATTTGTCCCACTGTATTGGTTACTTTTTTGCTCGTTTGCTGGGACAAATACCTGACACTCAAAATGAAGGAAGGAAAGGTTTATTTAGCTCACAGTTCGTAGAGGTTTCAGTCCATATTCGGCTGGCCCAAGGCTGAGTGGAGCAGGGCGGAGAGCATCCAGTTCATGGCGGCAGAACAGCAACAAAATGGTGGCAGAGGCAGCCAACCAACACGGCAGCAGAGCAACAGCAACAGCTAGAGCTCCAGTCTGT